>SJYV01009037.1:1867211-1883165 GCA_006410875.1 Neotragus pygmaeus | reverse complement strand
TGTCAAGTTTTGGTATTAGGGTGATGGTGGCCTCATAGAATGAGTTTGGAAGTTTACCTTCCTCTGCAATTTTCTGGAAGAGTTTGAGTAGGATAGGTGTTAGCTCTTCTCAAAATTTTTGGTCTATTTGCCACAGTCATCACAGTCTTCAGGTCTCTCCCTTGATGTGGGTAGGTAGATGGGGGTCTAGAGGAAACAGGTGTGTGTGTATGTGTGCGTGTGTCTCTGTGTGTGCATCCATTCATATCATAGTTCCTGCTCTGCACTGGAAAGAGAAAACTGCATGTTGGATGAGGGAGGTGTGCAAAGGTTCATTATAGAAATTGGGTCATAAGGATGACAGCCTTCATTAATTCTGGTGATAGCCTCGTTTCCTAAATATTAACCGTAAGTTGTCTGCAACCCTCATTCACAAAGATACTTAAAATATAAGTCTTCTATCATTTCTAATTCAGCTTAACAGAATCCAGAAAGGCTATCACAAAGCATATGCCTTTAAACAAGTAGATAGTGATTCTGGGTAAAATGTGAGTGGAAGAGAGGAAAGGCAGTGTTTTGCTAATGAATTGAGTTTGGGATTTTCCTTCCTTTTCACTGTCATTTAGGCTTAAGCACCACTGATCTAGAGAAAGAGATCAGAAGATACTTGACATGCAGGGAGTTTGCAAAGTCACATGACTACTTCTAAGGCAGGAGACATAATCAGGAGGCCCTGGGTGAGCAGTGCAGGCCTGGCTGACTGCAGCATTTTCCACCCTTTATCATGCCTCAGCCCCAGAATGGTGCTGGCAGAATATGGCATGGGCTGGTGAGGGATGTGACAGGAGCTGGGTCCAGGTTGAGGACTGGACCCCAGCCTGACTCACTCCTCTCATCTCTTATTAATACTCACTCTGGCCAGTGCCAAGTTGCTGGCTGCCCTTCAACACAAACTCTGTTCTGTCCTGACAAAAAGGAGAGGCACCTCCGGGATCTGTTTCCGTAGAGCCCCACTGAGCTTTTGATGGCAGCTGAGGCTGCTATGGAAGTGAAATAGAACAGAAGAAGAAAGGAAGGAGGGGCAAAGAAAGAAAGAAGGAAAGGGAGTGGTACATTGTGTAACTGTTCCTGATTAATGACAGAGGTAGCGTATGTTGAAGATAGAAAATGGTAATCATGACTACATGGGCAAATCTACCTGGCTCCAGTCAAGAACACATTCTCGCTCTCTCTTCCTCTCTTTCCTTTGATAACTTCCTTCATAGAATTATAAAAGGATAAAGAGCTGAAAATATCCCAGAAGGTAATCTGAAGCAATCTTTTTAATGGGTGAAAACTTGATTCCGTGTGCAATTGGACTCAAGCCTGTCGTCTGGATTTCCACCATCAAGTGCAGGGCTTCCTCCCCCATGGGCTGCTATGTCCTTCTTTGTCTTTCTCTCTCTTTTCTCACCACCACTCCCAAGCCCATGCAGGGTTAGGCCTATATTTGTTCCTGTTTCTGCTATATTTGCAACTTAACTTACGGATGGAAGCACAGAGCCTCGCTGATTATTGGCAGAGCTCTGCCTCTGTGCTGATGAGCACTCCCTGGCACTGGGCACCCGGCCAGCACAGGTGCCTTGCTCAGGAGCCACATCTCAAAGGAAGCAGGTGGAAGTCCAGCACTGTCTTCCCGCAGCTCCGAGGTTACGTGCTACTACCAGATGAAGTGAAGCGAGACGTGAGGCGTGGCTGCCAAGGTTAGCAACACTAGACGTGGGGGGTGGCCACAGGGAGCATCTGTGACAGCTTCAGGATTCTTAGCTTGATGGATGGGGGAGAGGATAAGATGAGACATCTGAGCTTGTTTACATAGAACTGTTGTCCATGAACTTGAGTGCTTTGACCTTCAGATCATGGTGAAACATCTGTATGTTTTCTCAAGGTAAGAGTGAAGGACAAGGTGAGGTAGAGAAGATCTGAATTCATATCATGATAGGGTTCTTTGGGGCAAATTATTCTTAATAATATGCATTTATCTTTTTTCATTACACATAAATTCAGACACACATGGACCATGTGTGACACTTCTAGAAGAGCAAATGAGAGGTAATGAAAATAAGACTTAAAGTTTATATGAGGCATCATGCCTCAAAGTTAATAAAAGGTTATAGGCGCAAAAAAGAAACGGTTCCATGAATTGAATAGCACAAAGACAGAAACGTACAAACCATGTGTATATAGGAAATGAAGGAAATGTTTTAAGAGAACCTAAAGGTTTAGTAGGGGCATAATGAATGAAAACTTTGAAAGGAATGACATGCCTGGGTGAGGTGTGTCCTCTTAGTTTGGTGACCCAGTAAAGGTGTTATTTATTAAGGAAGTTACTTGATTAAAAGTTTAAAAACATTTAGGGATATTAATCTGGTAGCAATTAAATGTGGAAAAGGAAATGGCAACCAACTCCAGTATTCTTGCCTGAAGAATCCCATGGACAGAGGAGCCTGGTGGCTACAGTCCATGGGATCACAAGGAGTCAGACGCAACTGAGCAACTGAGCAGCGTGTAAATGATACATTGGAAAGACTAAAGTGGTTTCAATTAGAAAAGCCTGTGAACTGCCTCAAAATAAGTTGTAAGACCTGAACTAGGATGATGGCAATGAGAAAAGAGGGTAAGGGTGAGAGGATGGGTGGATGGGAGAAACACTGCCCAGAAATAATGGAGCAGCCCTGTGTACATGGTGGGGCCACAGACAGGAGGGAAGGTATGATGCACAGGCTAGATGTGAGAGTCCTCTGCAGGCAACCTCATTGTGTCAAAGAGGGATTATATATATGTGTGTGTGTGTGTGTGTGTGTGTGTGTGTGTGATCAATGCAGAGGTTTTGAACTTGGCTAATTAGAAAAATGGCAACATAACTGTGTGTGTGTGTGTGTGTGTGTGTGTGTGTGTTTTTTAAGGCAAAGGGCAGAAATACATTACAGAACAAGAAAGAAGGTGGATCATAAGCTGTGGGTAGAAACAGACTGTGAACTAGAAAGCTGTGGGGAGAACTGAACTGGTGCTTGGTAAAGGCGACAGGTTGGAGCTGAAGGCTGAGAGTTATTTATATACAAGTGTAAGCTGTGACCTGAGACAACATATTGAAAGTTAAATGTGTACAGGGCAATGAGACTATGTTACAATCTCCCTCAAAGATCAAAAAGAACAAAAGTAGTTTTCAGAGATGGAACAGCCTGGGAAATGGGAAGAAATCAGAACCATACTCTGCTGGAGAGAGAATCTGAGTTACAAGGGGTTAGGCAGAGAATACCATCTGAGCAACCAGGGAAGCCCAAGGAGAGAATGGACATAAAAGCTACAAGTTCAAGACCAGAAAGTTAACTACATCCACAATGATGCACATAAAACCTTCTTATTTGGCACGAAGCTTGAGCTGGGCTATTTCAAATACCATCCCATGTTTACTTCAGTTTTTTATTTGCATGCAGTACTTATTATTGTTTAAGATTTGGCAGACAATCAGATTTATATTTTTCTGTATCCTAGGAAATAGATTGACTCCAGAGGGTCTCAAATAATTTTCTACCCCAGCAGATTTGAATCTCTGTCTGGCCAGGGACGTCCAAATTCCTCTGGATCTCAGGAAATAGACTCTGCCTCCGGCTTTGTTTGCTTTCTGTGAGCTCCCATCTGCCGTTTGAAGCCCACCAAGCTTTCTCTTATTTTTCCCTCCAGTGGGTCTTATTTCTCTCACTTTGCATTTTTTAATTCCTTTACTTCTCCTTGTGTCTGCAAAATTTTTCTGCTTATACGTTCACCCTCATTCACAATTTAAGAAACTAGGATATTAATATTTAGTTCAGTTCAGTCACTCAGTCATGTCCAATGCTTTGCGACCCCATGGACTGCAGCATGCCAGGCCTCCCTGTCCATCACCAGCTCCTGGAGTTTACTCAAACTCATGTCCATTGAGTCAGTGATGCCATCCAATCATCTCATGTTCTGTCGTCCCCTTCTCCTCCAGCCTTCAGTCTTTCCCAGTGTCAGGGTCTTTTCAAATGAGTCAGTTCTTTGCATCAGGTGGCCAAAGTATTGGAATTTCAGCTTCAACATCAGTCCTTCCAAGGAACACCCAGGACTGATCTGCTTTAGGATGGACTGGTTGGACCTCCTTGCAGTCCAAGGGGCTCTCAAGAGTCTTCTCCAACACCACAGTTCAAAAGCATCAGTTCTTCGGCACTCAGCTTTCTTTATAGTCCAACTCTCACATCCATACTTCACATTGGAAAAACCATAGCCTTTACTTTGTTGACAAAGTAATGTTGCTGTTGTTTAGTATGCTGTCTAGGTTGATCATAACTTTCCTTCCAAGGAGTAAGTGTCTTTTAATTTCATGGCTGCAGTCACCATCTGCTGGGATTTTGGAACCCCTCAAAATAATAAAAGTCTATCACTGTTTTCATTGTTTCCCCATCGATTTGCCTTGAAGTGAGGGGACCAGACGATCTTAGTTTGCTGAATGTTGAGTTTTATGCCAACTTTTTCAATCTCCTCTTTCACTTTCGTCAAGAGGCTCTTTAGTTCTTCTTTGCTTTCTTCCATAAGGGTGGTGTCATCTGCATATCTGAGGTTATTGATTTCTCCCAGCAAATCTTGATTCTAGCTTGTACTTCATCCAGTCCAGCATTTCTCATAATGTACTCTGTGTTAAATAGTCAGGGTGATGACATACAGCTTTGATGTACTCTTTTCCTGATTTGGAACCAGTCTGTTGTCCCATGTCCAGTTCTAACTGTTGCTTCTTGACCTGCATATGGATTTTTCAGGATGCAGATCAAGTGGTCTGGTATTCCCATCTCTTCAAGAATTTTCCACAATTTGTTGTGATCCATATAGTCAGTAAAGCAGAAGTAGATGTTTTTCTGGAACTCTCTTGCTTTTTCTATGATCCAGCGGATGTTGGCAATTTGATCTCTGGTTCCTCTGCCTTTTCTAAATCCAGCTTGAACATCTGGAAGCCCATGGTTCATGTACTGTTGAAGCCTGGCTTGGAGAATTTTGAGTGTTACTTTGCTATCATGTGAGATGAGTGAAATTGTGCAGTAGTTTGAGCATTCTTTGCATTGCCTTTCTTTGAGATTGGAATGAAAATGCCTTTTCCAGTCCTGTGACCACTGCTGAGTTTTCCAAATTTGCTGACATATTAAGTGTAGCACTTTCATAGCATCATCTTTTAATATATCTCTTTATAATTTTGAAATAATATTTTATAGTTATTATGTTTTCCTAAGTGTTAGGCTGTTTATCTCATTGATCTTCAGGACAACCCAATAATGGTGTCCACCAAGCAATTATGCCCACTTCACAGATAAAGAAACTGATGACCTGATGAAGTTAGTATAATAAGCACACATTGGCAAATACCATACATGATTTACTTGTGGAATCCAAAATATGATGCAAATGGACTTATCAGACACCTGTTCCTGAAACAGAAACAGACTCACGGATACAGAGGAGAGACTTGTTGCCAGGGGGAGGGGTAGAGGGAAGGGATGGTTTGGGAGTTTGAGATTAGCAGATGCAAAGTATTATATATAGAAGGGAATCACTTTGCTGTACACCAGAAAGTAACACAACATTGTAAATCAACTCGTGTGTGTGTGTGTGTGTGTGTGTGTGTGTGTGTGTTTGCATGTGCCCTCAGTAGTGTCCAAATCTGCAACCCCATGGACTGCAGCCTGCCAGGCTCCTCTGTCTGTGGAATTTTCCAGACAAGCGTTCTGGAGTGAATAGCCATTAGCCTCTCCATGGATCTTCCTGACTCAGAGATTGAACCCGAGTCTCCTTCATTTCAGGCAGATTCTTTACTGTGTGAGTCACTAGGGAAACACATGAAGTAAAAGTGTCAGTCATTCACTTGTGTTCAAGTCTTTGCGACCCCACAGCTTATTACCCACCAGGCTTTTCTGGCCGTAGTATTCTCCAGGCAAGAATACTGGAGTGGGTTGCCATTCCCTTTTCTAGGGGATCTTCCCAACCCGGGAATTGAACCCTTTTCTCCTATGTATCCTGCATTGGCAGGTGGATTCTTTTATCACTGTGCCACTTGGAAAGCCCTAAATCAATTATACTTTGATAAAATAAATTTTAAAAATTCAATTTTTGTTGTTTAGTTGCTCAGTAGTGTTCAACTCTTCTGTGATCCCATGGACTTGTAACCTGCCAGGCTCCTCTGTCCATGGAATTCTCCAGGCAAGAATATTGGAGTGGGTTGCCATTTCCTTCTCCAAGGGATCTTCCTGATCCAGGTTCAAACCCAGGTTTCCTGTATTGCAGACAGGCAGATTCTTTACCATTTGAGCCACACAAAAACAAAAATCACACATTGGAACCCAGGTTCACATATGTATTTTCTGACTTCTCACCCACTGCTCTCATTTTGTGACCACCTTGCTCATAATCTTTCCCAGAGAAAACCCTCTGTCTCACAGGATGAAGTGATCCTTAAAAGCACTGATTGCTGGGTCATGAAGACTTGGTAGTTCTAACTCTGCTGGGTGATCTTGCAAAGGGCTCCATAAACTGTTTGAACCTATTNAGGGATCTTCCTGATCCAGGTTCAAACCCAGGTTTCCTGTATTGCAGACAGGCAGATTCTTTACCATTTGAGCCACACAAAAACAAAAATCACACATTGGAACCCAGGTTCACATATGTATTTTCTGACTTCTCACCCACTGCTCTCATTTTGTGACCACCTTGCTCATAATCTTTCCCAGAGAAAACCCTCTGTCTCACAGGATGAAGTGATCCTTAAAAGCACTGATTGCTGGGTCATGAAGACTTGGTAGTTCTAACTCTGCTGGGTGATCTTGCAAAGGGCTCCATAAACTGTTTGAACCTATTTCATTACCTGTAGAAGGTTGGGAATAATAGTACCCCATTATACTGTTGCCTTGCATATCAAATAAAATAATGCTGTGGAGACTTTGCCTCAACAAAGGTTAATAGAAATAAAATCATTTATTTAGGTTCTATATTGATATTTGATCATGAGCTCCTTATTACAAGTGTTCCCCTAAAATTCACATTGCATGCTCTTGTGTGTCCCTGTATAGTAAGGGAAATTTGTAGTTGGAGGAAATAAAGCATGTTTTCAGAGACAAATGATTTATCATATATACTTGTTGGAACTGAAATAGTCAATTCAGGTAAGTCAAGAGACAGTGGTCTTATTGATTACATATCCTCAGTTATAACAAGCTTATTTCAGCCTAGAGGTTAGATTTCCATTGTTGCTTTACCTCTTTTCCTGTCGTCCTTTGTCTTTTCTTTTCCTTCTAAGTCATGGCACCTTGTGGTGTACTTCCTGCCCCTTACAAATAGAAGAGACTTGGTTCTCAAAGCGAACATTGACAATAGAGAGGGAGGGACAGAAATCTCACTAGAGCACAAGTACTACCATTAATTACTGGCATTCACAATAAAAAGAAAGTAAAGTACAAAATTATAGGCAAGGAAAGCAACTTCTGGTTTTGAACATTTTGTTTATTTCTTCCTGATCACAGCTTGAAGTTTCTTTTCTTCCAGGAACAGAATGAATGGGACAGGAGACTTCATGGGGTCAGGCACCTTCCAGAAATATCAGACTCATAATGTTTCACTGGTTACAGGACATCACCAGGGGGGACATCTACTCATCTGTGCTCCTTCCTCAGCCAGACATCCAGATGGAAGGTGGTAGAAGGTTCATTGGTAGAAAAATTCAGAGAGTCCTGAGTTCTAATCAGACAAGTGTTGTAGTAAGCTCTTTTTGCAATAAATGGTTTTTTGAGACCAGCCAGCAAGTCACTCATTCAAGAAGGGAAAACACCCTCAACCTATGTGAGCCACTGAATGTTTACAGGATTAATTAATACATGCATATATATACTGGGGCTTCTAGGTGGCGCTAATGGTAAAGAATCTGCCTGCAAGTGCCAGAGACACAAGAGACGTGGGTTCAGTCCTTGGGTAGGGAAGATCCCCTTGAGGAGCCAATGGCAATCCACTTCAGTATCCTTGCCTGGAAATTTCCATGAACAGAGGAGTCTGGGGAGCTACAGTCCATGGTTTGCGAAGAGTCAGACAGAACTGAGCATAAATAAACACACTCATACTGGGAATTTTAGGATTTTGTTTTTGGCCATATATGGCAAAAGTCATACCTACCTGATGAATCAAGTCATACCTACCTGATGAATAGTTTTGTCAGTCATAGCAGATAGGCACAAACCCCAGGGCACACTGGAATCAACTAACTAGACCATCTTCCATTTGCTCTTCTACTCATAAGCTATGTCAGGTTTTGAGTATCTGCCCTTCTAGGGCACTAGCTTTTTACTTACAAAGTTAAGTGGTCCCAGGACCACTTGGGGATGCATTGAAGGTATTTAAAACTCATATCTGGGAGCTTCTCAGAAGCTCTGGTCTTACTTAGGCATTGGTATTTTTTAATGGAAAGGTAATCTCTTTATTTAGGGAACTCATGTTTTTATACATGAGAAGCTGGGAGATAGGAAGCATACAGAGATGCGAGAATGAGGGGAAATGGCCTTCAAAGTTGGAAGGAGAGATAGAAAAATAGATTGAATCCCAAATATGGCCGGGTTGTGTGATGTGGCTTTGTCAGAGGTCTGAGCCTTGCTCCTCTGTTCTCTGGTTTGACAGCTCTCAGTGAGATCTGGGTCAAACTGGGCCCTGATGAGAAATAAAAGGAGCAAAGATAAGAGCTTCCCTCAAAGACTTGCCCATGTACTTTTGTCTTAGAATCAAAGAACGGTAGCACTAAAGGCAACCTTAGATAGCAGAGTTCAAACCTCTTCATTTCCCAAATGAGACAACTGAGGTCCAGGGAGGTGATGTGATTTGCACATCTTTTAGCAAATCTGTCAGTTGCCAAATCAAAACTGAAAACCAGACAGTCTTTCTAACGCTGAGTCCATTGTGCTGTTTTGTTTTTACTCTCTCACTTACTGCATGTGTTTGAGGCATATATATAATTTTGTTCTAAATTCCCTTCAGAGATTTTTTTTTCCTTTTCCTAAGGTAAAGAACATAGTGAAGGTGAGCGAACTTCCTACCACATGATCTCTACTACAATTCATTCAATGTCTTTCATCATCTTCATCCTCCACACACATTTTTACAATGCCAGTGTGCTATGTTCCCTTGAAGTACTTCTCAAAATTGTACAGTCTGATTGAAATGAAAACTTGATGTCTTGGCTTACTGAGACGGAGATTTAAGGGCTATATATGTTCCAGGTGGAGCCCCTTCCTGCTCGCTTCAGAGGGTCATTGTGTTAACCAGAGGGAGCTGAGAGCTGGTGAATCCCATAGGAGACAGTACATACTTGAAACGTTCCTTCAGTGTATTTCTAGGTCATATCCACCCAGAACACTTCTTTGCTTGAGGACACCAGAGGCCTGGTGTCCTTAATTTGACCTTAGTAAACTTGGAAGCAGCCACGTTTTTAAGTCAGATGTATCAGATGAAGTAAGTGATTGCCATTCTCCCTAAATATGTCTTTGGGATATTTTAGACATTTAGTAGAATTTGAATCACTTTATTTTAACAAACATGTGTATTTTCTTTCATTGAATATCCAGAGATAAGTGTGTTATAAATATATATACAAAGGGCTATTTTATGCTAGTTTGATACAAATCCCTTAGAACTCCCAAACCTGTGATTTTGATATTGGAGCAACACAAGCTTTATTTCTCATGAGTATACCACAAGGTTATTTAGTAATGATATATTCAGTTAAGTAATAATAGTCATGATAATAATACATTATATAATTCTATTTATGTATTACGAACTCTTTAGACCAGTTGGAATGAGTTACTCAAGTATACTGGTTTACCACTAAAATCAAAATATCCCTAATGGGCATATTCTCTAATATCTCAAAGTGTGATTGAGTCTCATTTCTGAAGTATGCTGAGCACTGAGTTATATAGCCATATTCAATATATTGTATACTTATTGAAAAATAAGAAAAATAGGATATCTTTTCACACTTTCAATCATTTTGTGATGGGTGAGAAGATAACAACTGTGAAGCTGTGACATATATTCCCCTTTCCTGATGGCAATGTACTGAGATAAATGAAATGCCAAATCAGTGTTTGTTTCTTTGTTTGTTTGATTACCTATGGCTTCTGGGTACCCTTACCAACCTCTGTTATGTTCTGTGATATTTCTGAGTTTGATGTTATTCCCTATAGTAAATATATCCAGGATTAAGTGGCTCAACCGTAATATTGCTATGGGGAAAATCAGTAGAAGTGGGACACGGTCTTAAGTAAAGCTAACGGAGATCAGGTAAGAGTTATATATAAGTAAATGGAAGAAACAAACTGACTTAAATCAGAATACTGAAAAATGATCTCCTAAAGATTGTTAGAACTAAAGAGCCTCTTGATGAAAGTGAAAAAGGAGAGTGAAAAAGTTGGCTTAAAGCTCAACATTCANTAGAACGGACTTTTGGCCTCTGAGGGAGAGGGAGAGGGGGGGATGATTTTGGAGAATGGCACTGAAGCATGTATACTATCACGTAAGAAACGAGGCGCCGGTCTATGTTCGATGCAGGATGCAGGATGCTTGGGGCTGGTGCACGGGGATGATCCAGAGAGACTTTGTGGGGTGGGAGATGGGAGGGGGATTCAGGATTGGGAGCTCATGTACACCTGTGGTGGATTCATGTCGATGTATGGCAAAGCCAATAGAGTATTGTAAAGTAAAATAAAGTAAAAAAAAAAAAAGAAAAAATGGTGATAGTGTGGCCACAGGAGAATATTTTTTTATTTGTGTTTTTTTGTTGATGCAATTGCTGTTGTTACAATTAATGAGGGAAGACTTAAGTACTTTTAAAAGATATTGGAAAATCTGGGTAAAAGAAGAGGTGAATTATGCATTCATGATATAGAGGAAAGATCACTGGACTTAGAAGTCAGGAAATGGGTTCTAATCCCAGTCCCTTTCCCACTAACATGAAGTCTGACTTTGGGGAAATTCACTAAACCCGCTGTGCCTGGGTTTTCTCACAGGTAAAATAAAGTAATTGAGAATCCTCTGGTCTGTCCAGATCAAAATCCCTGTAATTTTACAATTTAAATTTTAGTGCTGAAAACCCTGCAATAACATTTTTTTTAATGCTTCCCATCTGTAGCTACTTCTTATCCTTTTGAGCGCACAAACATTATGTCCAAACATTCAATTTTCTTTCAGGGTTCAGAGCTGGCTAATTTCTCTCTTAACACCTCAAGACTTTGGACTGTCCCCTTTCCTAAATGTTGTGACTCTACTATCACAGATTATACTGATTTTCTGAGAAATCATAGCAGCAGTACCTTCTTTCAACCCCGTTATAATTGACTTTCCCCTCATTATTTTTTGTCCTTCCCTGATTATCAGATGGTGTTTAATCTTTGCCTCTGACTTGCCTACAAAAGGAGTCTAAGATAAAGATAAATTCCATAGTGTGCACATGTGTGTGTGCCTTTAAAGTTTTCTTATTGATTCAGGGAGGTAGAATGCGGCAGTGTTTGCATGTGGAGATCCTCTTTCATCTTTAAAAGGAGATGTGTTTTGCAGTTATACCAGGTGTATCTCTTAGTACACCTTTTCCAAATCATTTTCTAAGTAGGTAAGGATTCAAATAGGAATTGTCAAATTTCAGAACTGGTGACAGGGAAACCAAATCACAGAAGTTCAGAAGCCAGAGGTGTCATTGCTGCCACAAACATTTTCAGCTGGATTAGCTATTTAGTCTCATTTTCCATCTGTGTATTTCACACCATGTGATGTGCTCTCTTTTGAGGAAATTCAGAGCAGTGGGAAATCCTCTTCTTAGTCAAAACCTCACCTGACCTAGACCTCCTTGTTTGTTCTCCTCCTATCTTATTAATGCAGCTGTGAGTACATTTCCAGCACTCTTCACCTGCCACAGTGACGAGGGATCAGGTGCCAGGTAGGGTAATCAATCTGGAGGGCTTTTAGCAGCGCATCCTGCCACTGTTTGACAGCATGTCTCCATCAAGGAGACTGTCTTCCTTAGATCGATAAATCAATCAGTTCTTTTTACATCTTATGAAACCCTCCTCACACCCCATGTCACTCATGCTGCACCACACACAAATAGAGAATCGGGGTTGGGTTGGCCCAAAGCTTCCTATTTCACATTCTATCCCATAATCGTGTATCCTTTCCCCAGATCAATCCCTGGCACAGTGGTAATGGATCAAAGTCCAGTTCTTCATTCCTTTGAACTGACGAGTAAATCTGTCTTGAGTGTTAGGTGTTGTAGTGTGTTTAAAACTAAATCACAACTGAAATTCAGAGGAGACTAATTGTTCCTTTTACGATTAGAACTCTTCAAAGGAGACAACAGTTGTTTCACTAACACATAGTAGATTCCCTGATTCTACCCAAAGAGATCGTAGACTTTTAGAGGGTATCAAAGTTGGGAAGGGGCTCAGAGACTAGCTAAGGAATCTAAACCAGGTGTTTGCTCCTGTGAACTGGGAAGTTTCCAGCTACTTTGCTGGCATTGTGTTAGATGAGGGCTGGTAATGGGTTCTGTCACCCAGAGAAAGCCACTTGCCTTTGTGTATATGTTGGGTTTGGGTCTGAAATGTCACTTACATAATGGCTGCTACTGCTTTGGTGGAAAAGTGAAAACCATCAGGCCTTGTGTCTTCATATTATTAATACAAATGTAGAATCTAAAACTCATCTTTGTTGTGTAATTTGGTCAAGGTCCCACAACCAGTCCATGGAAAAGCGATAAAAGACATCCCCTGCCCTGACATCGTGCGTGCTTCATCGTGTCTGACTATGTGATCCTATGGACCGCAGCCTATCAGGCTCCTGTGTCCGTGGAATTTTCCAGACAAGAATACTAGAGTAGGTTGCCATTTCCTCCTCCAGGGATCTTCCCAACCCAGAGATCAAACCCATGTCTCCGAGTCTCTTGCATTGGCAGGCGGATTCTTTATCACTGAGCCACATGGGAAGCCCACCCTGACATCTGTCCATACCAAATCCCTTCCAGAAAGTGACTTTGGCTGTTTGGAGTTTTCCTAAGTGGAAATATTTTTCCTTTCAGAGTATACCTAGGGACCTTAGATGCAGCAATTCTCAGCATTCTTAGGTACTGGAGAGGGAGATTGGTTCGTTTTTTTGGACATTCCATGCCCAGTCGCTTCATTACTGGAAGGAAGCTTGACCTAATGATAAAGGCCTGAGTTTTGAAGCTAAGCAAATATAAAAATAAAATCAGCTGCATCCTCTACGCCCCTGCACAGACCATTACTAGTCAGCTTAGTGGTTAGTAGAACCAGCTCCAGTGTCAGGTGGTTGAGGCACAAATCTGGCCACACCTTTATCACTGTGCAACCTCGGGCAGGCAACTTGAGCTTGTGGCTCTGTTCCTCTATGTAACAGGAGATGAGAAGTAAACAAAGCTCGTGTGCATAAAGATAGAGAGCCATCCCTCTAGGCAGGAGACTGTGAATACATGTTTGTTCCCATCCCTCATTTCTGTCCAGTGTGGTGTCACAATGCCAGTTTAGAGCAGAAACTTTAAAATCAGCGTCACTTTTCTTAAACTCCAAATCTCTAAGTCTCAAATTAGAAAATAAAGAAGTAGTATCTTCTTTTTAATAATCTGAGTTCATGTTGCTCGATGTATGTCAAAACCAATACAGTATTGTAAAGTAGAATAAATTAAAAAAAATTATAAAGAAAAAAAAGAAACAAACTTTTCAAAGAAATAGCCAGTGAAGGGAAGGACAACCAGTAGGTAGTGATTAGGTTGCATGTGTGCACGCTCAGTTGTTTCAGTCATGTCCAACTCTTTGTGACGCTATGCACGGTAGCCCACCAGGCTCCTCTGTCCATGAAATTCTCCAGGCGAGAAGACTGGAGTGGGCTGATGTGTCCTTCTCCAGGGGATCTTTCTGACCCAAGAATTGAACCTGTATCTCACAAGCAGGTTCTTTACCCACTGAGCCACCAGGGCTACTGATGCACAATTCTGTCCTGGTTGCTGTTTTGATCTGTTTTTAACAGCATGAGTCTCTCAGATTACTGAGGGCAACTCAGCATTTTAGAAACCCAAGACTCATCACTTTCCATTCCCTTTTTAAAAAATGATAGAAATATTACGTTAAAATTAGCATTATTTATTTACAATTTTATTTGAAACTAATTTGCTTTGGATCATTTCCTTATAGCTTTTGTAATAGAAAAAAGGCATGAGTTTGTCTGGAAAATTCCACGGACATAGAAGCCTGACAGGCTACAGTCCATAGGGTCACAGAGTTAAACGCAATGAAGCTTTTGTATGAAGATTACAGACAAAGATGGAGACAGGCCTTATAACTAGGCCGAAGAATCTGTCCTAGATTAAGCAATAATTTGTAGATTGGACATTTAAAGGAAAAAGGAAGTCGATAGCATCTCATTCATTTTATCTACAGGGGAAAGGAGTAATATCTGAACTGAAATCCAAGAACAAGGCCAAATATGATTTGGGTCATAACTTGGGGGAGATAGGGACAAAGTTTCCATTGGGAAGAGCCAAAAGGAGCTTACCTATACAAGATACTATCCAACTTTAAGACCATAAGATAACTGGGAGGTCAACTAATTTCTTCCCTCAATCCCTGCCCACCTTTCCCAGAGAGGGGAGACCCCTGTTACTTAAATATTAGAGGCAGAATTGGAACAAGGCCTGATTCTTCTGCTTCTCACCAAGAGCTCTTTTCAGTGTAGTGTACTATCTCTCCAAGCAGACATTTGTCCCCATATCCATTAGGGTTATACAAACCCACATTATGGTGACAGCCTGCTGAAACAAGCACCTAAACTGATAATGATCGTTCATTTCGTATGGGCCACAAAGTAGCAATAACTGTCTTTAGCTTCTTGGTTGAAACCAGACCTATAATCTCAAGATAAATAGCTTTGCGTGCTTTTACCAATCTCCAGAGCAAATCCTTCTTCCTTGTTCCTCCACTCAGGAACAACATATGCTTAATTTTCAGACTAATGAAATGATTTCAAGGAGCTAAATACATATGATGCATTTAGCAGATTGTTATTAAGTGGATTCTTTCAATGCTGATATTGTTATGTATCTGCCTGCTTATGTTCTCATTTCCTAATTACACATCCTGTCTGAAACACACATGGCCAGTGTGTTTATCTCGGGTTCCATTGTATTCCCCCTTGAATACTGCAACTGCCAAACAAATTATTTTATCAATCTCTGAAACACTTTTAAAAAGTAATTGGTATACAATTGTACGCACCCGATGTTACAAGCAGGAAAACCCCAGGAATACTCGGAGTGTTTAAGTAAATCTAATATTGGATCTAATGTGAAGTACATGTTCATAAGACAGTTTTCCTCCAATTATTTTTAGATNATCTCTGAAACACTTTTAAAAAGTAATTGGTATACAATTGTACGCACCCGATGTTACAAGCAGGAAAACCCCAGGAATACTCGGAGTGTTTAAGTAAATCTAATATTGGATCTAATGTGAAGTACATGTTCATAAGACAGTTTTTCTCCAATTATTTTTAGATGTAGGTTAAAGTTATTTAGTTATGGTTTCTTCAGCCTCATTGTTTTCTCATTGTTTGGGTACCTTTGTATTTTTCCAATCCCTATGTTGTCTTGAAAATTTCTATGTCCTAATACTTTACTTTTCCACATCATGTTAAACATATTTTTGATCTTTGATGTGAGTTTTGTGATAATATCATATTTAGCATGGTTTTCCTGTGTGTTATAAAAGTAAGCTGTGTTACAAGTACCCAGTTTTAAAGTATGTACAGAGGGCAAGGTACTGTTTTCAATTCAGTTCAGTTCAGTCGCTCGGTCGTGTCTGACTCTTTGCGACCCTGTGAATTGCAGCACACCAG
>SJYV01009037.1:1791271-1859741 GCA_006410875.1 Neotragus pygmaeus | reverse complement strand
CATTCTGAAGGAGATCAACCCTGGAATTTATTTAGAAGGAATGATGCTAAAGCTGAAAATCCAGTACTTTGGCCACCTCATGAGAAGAGTTGACTCATTGGAAAAGACTCTGATGCTGGGAGGGACTGGGGGCAGGAGGAGAAGGGGATGACCGAGGATGAGATGGCTAGATGGCATCACGGACTCAATGGACATGAGTCTGAGTGAACTCCGAGAGATGGTGATCAACAGGGAGGCCTGGCATGCTGCAATTCATGGGGTCACAAAGAGTCGGACATGACTGAGCGACTGAACTGAACTGAACTGAATATTTCATTGTATATTGTACCACATCTTTACCTGCTCATCTGTTGATAGATATTAAGGTTGCTTCCATGTCCTGGCTATTGTAAATAGTGCTTTAATGAACAGTGGGGTGCATGTATCTTTTAAAATTATGATATCTTCTGGATATATGCCCAAGAGTAGGATTGCTGGATCATAACCTTAAGAATAAGGTAATATGTCTGCCTTTGGTTTGATCCTGTTATCAAGTTGATGATGTTGAGGAGAAGGAAGGGGAGGAAGACTATGATGATGTGTGTGGTGGTAATCAAGATGTAAATAACACTTATTTGGGGCCCCGATTATGTGGCAGGTCTTGTGCCAACAGTTTTGAAAAGTGGATCATAGTTACCTCTATCCTTCGATATATAAACTAAAGGTCAAGGAAGTGAAGCCACTGGCCAGTGTCACACAGCACTAGTGTCTGGACAGAACATGCTATGGCCAGGTTTCAAACCTGTGTGGCTCCATGGCTAAAGATCTGGCTGATCTAGCAGGCTGCTGCAGCTGCTGCTGCTAAGTCACTTCAGTCGTGTCCAACTCTGTGCGACTCCATAGACGGCAGCCCACCAGGCTCCCCCATCCCTGGGATTCTCTAGGCAAGAACATTGGAGTGGATTGCCATTTCCTTCTCCAATGCATGAAAGTGAAAAGTGAAGTCGCTCAGTCGTGTCCAACTCTTCGCCACCGCATGGACTGCAGCCCACCAGGCTCCTCCACCCATGGGATTTTCCAGGCAAAAGTACTGGAGCGGGGTGCCATCGCCTTCTCTGAGCAGGCTGCTTCCCTTCAAAAAAAGGTACTTCCTGGGTTAAAGTGTCCTAGTGTATACTTACTTGTGTTGTTTTGGTTACAATAGAACATGGGAATAAAAGCAAAGGTAACAAGCACATGGGTTTCAGTGGAATGAAAGGAACAAAAGTGCAGTAGTGCCATTTAGTAACATTTTTAAAAACTTTATTTCAATGAAAGAGCTCCTTAATTGGGGCAAATTCAAATCAGCACAGTCATTGTGATACAGTGGTTTAACTATATTAGTCTCTTACATGTAATTATTGCTTTCAATGCTTTCGCCTATCTTTTGCTAAGCAGACACTATTGAAGGCATCTAATCCCACACCAAGGATGTTTATAGCCTCTCCCCTCCCAGTTTTCCCCCTGCAATTCACTCTGCCCTCCATGGAGCCAGAGAAATCCCTCCTGAACATACAATTTAAATAACTCACCAGTGCTTAGCATTTATTATGTGCAGGGGACTGGGTCTACTTCTGTGACTTCTTAATCTACATTGTTCAAAGATGGCATGTATTCCCTCGCAAATGAAAAGTCAGCTCTGCTTGGCTAGTAGAACTGCACCCCCACACCCTCTGCCACTCACTTTCCATTGAGTCTGATTTTCTACAATCCCCAGCATGTATCCTTCACTCTAGTGACACAGGATATTTTTTCTCTTTATAGTTAAGATGACTTGTGTCTATAGTTTTGTCCTATTTTTGCCTAAAAATCATCCTTACACTCCAAAGTGGGAGCATGNTGAGATCATTATATCCGGTCCCATCACTTCTGGGAAATAGATGGGGAAACAGTGGAAACAATGTCAGACTATTTTGGGGGGCTCCAAAATCACTGCAGATGGTGACTGCCGCCATGAAAGTAGAAGACGCTTACTCCTTGGAATAAAAGTTATGATCAACCTAGGTAGCATATTTAAAAGCAGAGACATTACTTTGCTGACTAAGGTCCATATAGTCAAGGCTATGGTTCTTCCTGTGGTCATGTATGGATGTGAGAGTTGGGCGGTAAAGAAGGTTGAGCACCAGATAATTGATGCTTTTGAACTGTGGTGTTGGAGAAAACTCTTGAGAGTCCCTTGAACTGCACGGAGATCCAACCAGTCCATTCTAAAGATCAGCCCTGGGATTTCTTTGGAAGGACTGATGCTGAAGCTGAAACTCCAGTACTTGGGGCACCTCATGCGAAGAGTTGACTCATTAGAAAAGACTCTGATTTTGGGAGGGATTGGGGGCAGGAGGAGAAGGAGATGACCGAGGATGAGATGGCTGGATGGCATCACGGACTCGATGGACATGAGTCTGAGTGAACTCCAGGAGTTGGTTATGGACAGAGAGGCCTGGCATGCTGCGATTCAGGGCATCACAAAGAGTCGGACACAACTGAGCGACTCAACTGAACTGAGGAATGAAGCTGGTTCCTGTGAAGTGTAAAGTTCATCCTTTCATGATTAAATGTTTTCTGTGTGTTTGTTTTTAAGTAAGTGAAATGGTTTTAATATTGTTATGGGCAATACGTTACATTAAGTGATCTTCAGGGCACAGCCTATCTGAGGTTCAATCATATAAATCAGAGAGTGAAACCTATTATTACACACAAATAGAAAAACAGGATCACAGTGAACCTCAAACAGAAGACTGAAAACCACTTTATAAAAATGCAAAAAAAAAAAACAATGTCAATTTTTCTACTTATAAGTGTCAGCTCTTGAGTGTCAGAGCATGAAAAAGACCAAATGACCCACATATATATTTATATGGACCCATGATGTCACTGCTACTGCTAAGTTGCTTCAGTCGTGTCCAACTCTGTGCGACCCCATAGATGGCAGCCCACCAGGCTACCCCGTCCCTGGGATTCTCCAGGCANTGAAAAAGACCAAATGACCCACATATATATTTATATGGACCCATGATGTCACTGCTACTGCTAAGTTGCTTCAGTCGTGTCCAACTCTGTGCGACCCCATAGATGGCAGCCCACCAGGCTACCCCGTCCCTGGGATTCTCCAGGCAAGAACACTGGAGTGGGTTGCCATTTCCTTCTCCAGTGCTTGAAGTGAAAAGGGAAAGTGAAGTCACTCAGTTGTGTCCAACTCTTTGCGACCCCATGGACTGCAGCCAACCAGGCTCCTCCATCCATGGGATCTTCCAGGCAAGAGTACTTATATGGGTCGTTTTACAATGTAAACATGCTATATACACACACACAAAACATGAACAAAAAATACTATAAAATACTTGACATATGGTTCAGTTCAGTTAAATCGCTCAGTCGTGTCCGACTCTTTGTGACCTCATGAATCGCAGCACGCCAGGCCTCCCGGTCCATCACTAACTCCCAGAGTTCACTCAGACTCACATCCATCGTGTCAGTGATGCCACCCAACCCTCTCATCCTCTGTCATCGCCTTCTCCTCCTTCCCCCAATCCGTCCCAGAATCCGGGTCTTTTCCAATGAGTCAACTCTTTGCATGAGGTGGCCAAAGTACAGGAGTTCAGCTTTAGCATCATTCCTTCCAAAGAAATCCCAGAGCTGATCTCTTTCAGAATGGACTGGTTGGANTTTTTACCTTGTATCTTGACAGAGCTGTAAAGTTTCCTTGCCACCAACTTATGTCTATGGAAGGTTTTCCTGGTTTCTTCTTCTAAAGTCCTGATGTGTGACTTTCCAGTTCTATCTCCCAGTCTTATACAGCCTTGAGACCACCATCTTCTGTCCTCATGCAAGCATGAAACTCAAATCTATGGGTTATTAAGACTGAAAATATTCCAATTTACTCCACTCCTCCCTCTAGATAGCAAAGTCTACATCCAGTAATGGGCTCATTATCTTTATTTTCAGATTGCTTTTTTCCCACATATACGGGATTTACAGTTTTTCTTACAAATGTAGCTATGCATTTAAAATAATGGGTATTGCAACTGATTCTACATATGCAGCTGTTTGTAGCAAGTTAGTGTTATAGTTATCCAATCCCTGGTATCACTCCAGTCCAGTTCCAGTTCAGTCGTTCAATCATGTCGACTCTTTGCAACCCCATGGACCACAGCATGCCAGGCCTCTCTCAGTTCAGTTCAGTCACTGAGTCGTGTCCAACTCTTTGCAACCCCATGAATCGCAGAACACCAAGCCTCCCTGTCCGTCACCACTCCTGGAGTTCACTCAGATTCGCGTCCATCGAGTCAGTGATGCCATCCAGCCATCTCACCCTCAGTCGTCCCCTTCTCCTCCTGCCCCNTTAGCAACCAGATTTGCCGATACAAAAATACACCCAAGGAACTCCATGACTGTTTTAACAGTCATTGTTTAAGTGAGATCCTATAAGACTAGAAGTGGCGTGGCAATTATTTGAATACCAAGGAAAACTGAAATTGGCATCTGCTTCTCTATTTCTGGCTTCTGTGTACCTTATTTCTCCTGGTTTGTTGCTGTTCAGCATAACTATGAAGTCTTAACCATTCTAAGCATCTCTACTTGTTCTTCTGCTACTGAGGATCTACTCTGCCAAAAATATTTGCTTTGTTTTAAGGACTTTAATTAAATGGACTCTGAGTAGCTGGGGGATTATAGTAGGGTCCCCTACAAGTCTAGTTCTGTGGCTCAGATCTTAAAATAATGAAATGTCCTGTCCTTAGAGGAGCAGATAATTCTACAAATCAGATAGCTCAGCTCAATGAGGACATCTTTTAAGAAGGGTATAGATTACTCTATGCCTCGTTCAGAGTTGTAGCCTCCGTTGCCCCACATCCCCAGCTATTGTTTCTGCTGTGACGCACATGACAGGTGACATTCAGATGCTCAGCACACTCCCATGGGCATGCCCGGATTTTGACAGAACACAACAACATTTATAGTGAAGTCAGGTACAGAAATAATTTATAGTGAGCACAATTATTAAAGTGGTGCCAGTATATGTTGCTCCCTGTGGGCCCTTCAGAAGCCTGGATGTTAAGTATAAATAATTGATTTCACAGTAGCTGTGCCTTTACCCCCTTTTTATATCACACAGGAAAGAGAATAACGTTTCAATGAGTAAGAATGACATAAAGATACAATTTTGAACTCTTCTAAGTGGTTTGTATTATTAGCTTTATTTCACAGACTTTGACATTCTCTGATGATAGTAAGTTACTTGCTACCACATACTTCACAACCTGTGAAGTTGAATTACTATTGATTTGAAACCTTCTGTGCTGGGGCTGAGGATTCAGTTTTGGCACTTATTCTGGAGGGTAGCAAACTCTTGGCACCTCGTTGAAACTGTTAACATTGAGATAATGACCTCACTGTGGAATGAATTAGATACTTTCTATTTATATACATTTACTTTTACTAAATATGTTAATAATTATACCTTATTCTTTGCTTCACATTGATGTGCACATACACACATATGCTTTCAGTTGTTCTTCTTAGAACCTCTGAAAGATATGCATAGTACATATTCATCTGATTGATAGATAATGAAACCTAAGACTACCGTGCTTCACATTAAATGACTTGCCTAAGCTCTTCCCATTCCAATTTGAATATGCCCCAGAAGACACTCTGCTAGCACATGTGCTCTTGTCATTTACATTGTTGAGAAGTTTAGGAGAATTTTTAGATCAGAATTCATGAATACCTTTGCTTAATAATAATAAATAAATAACTATTAAAGTGAATTACTATGTTATTAAAAACAATAATTCATAATAGGTGATTGGACTAGAAGAAAAAAGCACGCAAGAAAAAAAGAGATAGGAATAAATATACATCATTTCCATATGTAAAGAAAGTTAATAATTAAGAATCACAGGAANTTAGGTGAATTTTTAGATCAGAATTCATGAATACCTTTGCTTAATAATAATAAATAACTATTAAAGTGAATTACTATGGTATTAAAAACAATAATTCATAATAGGTGATTGGACTAGAAGAAAAAAGCACGCAAGAAGAAAAGAGATAGGAATAAATATACATCATTTCCATATGTAAAGAAAGTTAATAATTAAGAATCACAGGAATTACTTCTGGGGCCAGTTTTGACATTGTTATTAATAGTCTAGATGAGGGCATTCACACTGAAATATCTCCTAAAAGCAGACTCTGATAAATTATTGACCTGACTTGCTTTGCTGACAGTTTCATCTTTCTTAAGGTAGAAGATGTTATAGCAGGGAATTGCTACTTTCAGCTTAATTTTAATCTCAAGGGAGAACTGGCAGAAGATGTGGTAGGGAAATCCACATAGAGGCTTTTTTTTTTTCTTTTTTGTCAAGACAACAAGTCTCGTGGACAAGATGAAGGTAGAAGTTAGGTGATAGTACAGGAGATACATCAATTGCTTGTTAAATCCAGAATGTTAACTTATAAATTACCATCGACTTAGACATCTCAGAGGCCCAACCTTAGCAAGGCGTGGCCTTAGTCAAGATTTTCATCAATGTTATTACTATGTCATAGAAGTAACTTATCAGTTGTGGATGATAATGTAGCAAGAGGTGAATATAAATAATGCATAAATGAAAGAATTAAGACTTAAAACAATCCTGACGGGCTAAACTGCTGGGCAAAACCACCATGATAAAGATTTGTGTCTTGAAGATTTTTTTTGGTTGCTGATGGAAATATAAATTTGTTCAGTCTTCCTGGAGGAAAATGTAGAGATATACAACCAAAGCTGTAAAATGTTTATGACTTTTAAACTGAGTATTCAACGTGAGAGACTTGGTCTAAGGAAATAATCAGGAAAATGCTTAATGGCAGACAAGCAAAACCAACAAAAACATTAATAGTCAATTCATCAAACAAATGTTAGCACTACCATGTTGAAGTGCTAAGCAGTCATTAAAAATCATTAAAATTATGTGGTAAATACTGCTTATTGACATGCAAATATGTTAATGATCAATAGATAAAAAGGCCAGAGATGAAGATTATATAGTTAATTTTTATAAGATGAAGTTTTTATGTGTGTATAGACATAGAAGTATGTGAAAACAAAAATGTGTGGAGGGATATCTAGAAATGTTATTGGTTTTTATAGCTGATAATTTTAGAAATGAGATTTTCTTTATGCTTATCTGTGTCTTCTAATTTTGCATACCATATATGTATTGATTGTGTGATTGAAATATTATCCTAAAAATTTAAGATAGAGGTGACTTCCATTTCAAACGAACATTCTTCCAAGTTATTTGGAGGATAAATGTTACCACCAGAGTGATACAGCAACTAATATAAAGAGTATAATTAAATTGTATAAATAGCAATAAAGTTTATTGGGGGTTGGTGGAAGACAAGTGTCACAGAGCTATAAACCGACATGGTCATGTGGTATTCCATTACAAAAGTTACATTTAAATAAGAACTATAACAACACACATAAGTCAAAGGAAGGGAACTTGTCATATAAAAAAATAAAATAAAATGTTTAGCCACAGAATTGATAAATTGGGATCTGAAGATGACAAGCCAGGCTAACTGTGCTTAAATACTTGAAGGATAACAGAATGAAAGAAATTCAAATCATCTGTGTGGAGCTTTAAATAGAAGACTTGAACAAATGAGCAGAAGATTCAAAGAAGATATTCAGAAGAACTTCCTAATACCCAGAAAGCTGTATAGCAGGCAACAGTAGAAACAAATGATTTCCCCATCATAGGTCTATCATTTTGGATCATCTCTGATGTAAATGATTGAAAACACTGCTCAGAATTATGTTAATCAAAAGGAGAATTTATTGTCTGAGAAATAGCCAGCTTATTGTATGCTCAGTCATGCAGAAGCTAGACGCTCGGATCTGATGATCTCCACAGGAACCACTTCCCATCCTTTCCTCTGGTTTCATTTTGAAAGCTCATGATGGCAAGATGGTTACAGTCCTTTAGAACTCTCATTCTCTGTTTTGCATTCAGGGGAGAGGTCTTTATCATCAACAGTAGAGCGAAAAGTCCAGACTGGATCCTCCTTAGCCATAGTTTGCTCCTCTTCCTACTCCTGGACCAATTACTGTGGCCAGGGTGGTGGGGTGTAGGAGAGTTGTTTTACATTGTAAGCCAATCAGGGCCCAGCATCCCCACCCACCAGCTGAGGATGAAGTCAAACCCTGGCATGCAACCCAGGCTGAGGATTTGCAGGAGTAGTTTCTGAAAAGTAATTTAGGCTAATCTTTCATCAGGAAAATGGATGAGTAGACAATGAACTGCAAAAATGACAGATGTCTGTTAAAACTAGGGTGACACTTGTAACTGGATGATTTCTTAGGTTCTTTCCAATGCCAAGTTTCAATGGGGCTGAGATTCAATTTGCAGTTGGCAGTGAGAATTTCAGGGAGAGAAATATGAAAGGATACACAGAAGGAATTGGTGATGAACCACAGGAAGGCATTACCAGCCTGCAAGAGAGTATAGAAAAGCAACACTGTTGACAGGCAAGGGAATTAAAGGGGGAAACAACTTAAAATGTAGAAACTTCTTCATAGTTATGAGATTTGGAACCCTGAAAAATTGAGGTTCTGTCAGTTAAAGCATTATCTGTTTACTCATGTATTTTGTACAGTCACAATGTGGGTTCTGTATGTTTCGCTCCTTATATGCCATCCAGCCACGTGCACACACACACACACACACACACACACACACACACACACACACACGCAATGACACCCCTGCCTAACAGTGTGCAAAATAGAAAAAAAATGCTCATAGGTTATTAAAGTTTGACAAATGCCTTTCAAAATTTATCTGACCTCTGGAAGGTCATATGACTCATTCACACAGAGAGTAAATGGTTTTAATCAGATAATCAGATCACCAGCTCCTTAGGGCTGCTAGCTCAGCAAAATTTCTTCTGTGAATTCTTACTTTTCCTTTGAAAGTGGGAGGTGAGTAAAGGGGGGCAGGGTTTGTGAGCAGATGGCGATTTGGGATGCACATTGGGCAGCCAGTAGACAGCTTAGATGTAGGAGATGCAAATGGAGGACAGAGTTCCATAAGTAGAGACTCTAGAAAGACGATAGCCAAGGCAATTTTGCCTAGAACCTGCTCAAGTTTCTATGGCCCATCTAGAAATAATGAACATCTCTGTTACCCGGGTCACTGCAGCTTCTTCAATATCTTATCAAGTCCCTACCTTTTTTCTCATAAAATATTAAGACACAAGGAAGAAGGATCTAAGAATACATAGATTCAGCCTGAACTGAAGAGAGGAAGGGATTTTATTCATATGCCTGTTTCCTCTCCCTTTCTATTTTCCATATTATTTCATGTTGTAGGGTGTAAACCCTGTGATTTGCCTTTTTAAGGATAACTACATGGCATCCCCTAGGAATACCAAGGGCAAGAGCCCATGTACAAAACCGTAGTTTATCTGAACTATATGTAAGTCTTGTTCCTAAACCTTAAAAGAGAGGAAATGGAGCTAAAAAGGTCTAGAAAAGGGCAGATAAAAGGGTCAGAGGGATTTTAAAAAGGGTACCGTATGAGAGCAGATTAAATCAATGACTTTCCCCCAGAGTGATCTCTGTTGAGTATGAAGGGCACAGCCAAGGTCAACAGAGATTAGATGCCCCAACAGTACCGTAAACATGGGGAAGCCTCCGGAGTTGAGGATAGCTATGTTCATAGCAAGAATACATTTCTGCAACCCCCCACCCTTGGACAATAGTATAAACTAAGTCAATTCACATAGGTTTTGATAAAGTTGTAGCTGGGAAAACCCACAATGAATTGTCCAAGCAAGCCATGTGATATTTATGAGTGCTTATTTCACTTTGGGGGTGGCTACCTTAAAATAGTGCTCTTCAAGTCTGATTAATCATCAGACTCAACTGGGGGTACTTTTAAACTACCTATACATTCCATAGCCCCATTTGAGACTTCAAAAATTAAAAAAATCCGAATTCTCATAAGACCCCATAATAAGACCCCATAATTTATATCAATATTTTAAAGATGTTTTCAACTGATTCTGATGTTCATACGATGTTCATAGGATTTAGCCTCTAGGAATTCCGGCCTAGAGGCTGACCCTGTTGCCCTGAAGGCAGCACTGTGTGATGGGGAGATAGCTTCGTCTGTGGGATCAGGCAGACCTGGATTTAAATTCTGACTGTGGTATTACACAGTGTGACTCGGTCAAGTGACCTCCCCTCTATGAGCCTGAACCTTTCTCATAAGGTTGGATATTAAGGGTCATGCCTAGTGATGCTGAGTGAATGTTACCTGTGTATTCCCACCCCAACCTCCACAGCACCCTGGGCCAGTGGAATTGGGGCTTGAAGCGCGTTGATAGTTTTCATACATTCAAGAGTTTGAGAGTGGCGGGAGACAGTTTTGTAGAAAGGTGTGAATGTGGACTTTCGATCTTTCCCCTGTGCTCTAGCCCTTCTCTGTTTCCGGTTATAGGAAGAAGAAAGAAAGAAAGAAGCAGTCTATGTTTCAGAACTGTCAGAGTCCACTTACTGGCTTCATGATGTTTTCAGATCATTTGTTGATACTTTGAGTTTTTGGTTCCTGTTGGGGTCCGTGCCTTTTAAGCTTAGTTTATTGATAACTTCTGTGAAATTGAAACTACAGGGAAAAAATCAATGGGGATCTCAAAATGTGTGTGAATGCCTGTCAGGTCCATGTGCACTGATGCAGCTGGTGAGGAAACAGCAGATTCCACACCAAGTTGTAGTCAGGATTGCAGGAAATGAGCAGAGGGGAAAACCAAGGAATGCAAGGGAACAGAAAGGACTTCTCCAAGAGGTGTGTGCCCAATGAGGCCAATGCAAGTGTCTTGAGAAAACAGAAAGAATAAAGAATGCTAGGCTTTTACTGAGTAGGCTGGAGAGGAATGTGTGTTCATCTGACATGGGGGTGGGGGGGTCCCTGCACACCAGTTATCTCACTGAGCTCTGGGACCCCTGGGCCCTGCAGCCAGACTCTGGAACCAGGCCTGCCTGCTGGTAGTCTAGCACTAACCCCAGGATCTGGCTTCACCTGCCAGCAGGTAGGCAACAATCCCAGAGGCTTTGAGACCCTGACTGCCTACCATGTGTCAGCACTGCCCTGGGGCCTCCTAGGGTTCCACAAGCCACCTTGTGATCAGGTCCTGCTAAACAGTGGCCAGCTGCATCTGTGCAAGGCAGGACTTGGCAGCCAGCCACTCTAGAGGCCAACCAGCCTTCCAGTGAGCCCACCACAACAGAAGGACCCACACAGTTCCCTTAGTTATTGCAGCTCTCAGGGGAAATCTAGAATATATAGCTTGGGTGATGAGAGAAGGGTGTAGCTCCAGGATGCATAGGGCACCTCCTATAGGAGGAAACTTCTAGAAGGTTGAGAAACTTAACTAACCTCCTACAAACATAGAAATACCAATGATTTTGGCTTTCATCAAAGGTTCTAAAACCACAAAAATTCTGAGATGGGACGTCTCCATTCTAGTGCTCCACTGGTCATGGGGCTTCTGCTAGGTCCTGGGAATGCACAGATGTTTTCAAACACCATTTCCTCGAATAGAAACAAAGACTTGCAAGGAGAGAGCTGCCTTGGGACTGAGCAGGAAGGATGGTAGAATCTTCCTCAGGGCCACTGCAGAAGATGGCGTGTCTGTGGCCCTGACCCTTTCTTTTCATCACCTCTTTTGGAGCCTCTGTTCTGTTGTTTAGATGGAGAAACCGTTTCTGTCTTAAGTCCGTAACTAATTGCCGAGGAAGACTCGTGCTTAACAGAATAGAGGACAGAGATGTTCCTGTTCTGTTGTAATTGGGGTCAACACTCAGAGCCCAGGGAAGGTGCCAAATAGCAGTACTCCAAGAGCCACCAGCTGATGTGACGAGACAGCTCCCCAACGTCTTCCCAAGGAGAGGCTTTCTGAGAACCCAGGTGGAAACCTAGCGTTAGGAACTCAGCACACATTTGAGAAACAGTTTCCAGTTTGAGTGGAAGGGGGTGAGGTGGGAGAAAAGGTCTAAAGGAAAGTGGAGGGGTGCTTAAGTGGTTCATGCTTAATTTGGAAGAGAAGTAAGGAGTGTGTTGCCATTTGTCCTCTGTTTTGAGCAAAGGAGTCTAGGCTTGCTTTAGGTTTCTTTTACTTTTTCTTAATTATATCAGAGGTGCATATGTGTATTCTTATTTTAGAAGTTAGACTATTAAAGGGAAAGATAAAATCGCTTTATCAGAATCCTAGACTAAATACATTGCATTGACCAAAAAGTTCATTTGGGTTTCTCCATAATATCTTATGGAAAAACCTGAAAGAACTTTTTGGCCAATTCAATATATGCCTAAACATAGATATATATCACACATATACACATAAATATATGCATGTGTATATGACCATCAATATGAAAATGTAAAAGTACACCTAGACATGTGTGGGTGTGTTGTATGTATGTATACATGTGTGTATACATACATACACACATATTTACACACACATACATCACTACCAATAAATATCTATTTCAGAGCATAATATTGTAATATTTTGTGATTTTTTTTTCTAATGGGGCTTTCAGTTTGTCCTTCATATAGCAAATTATTATTTTTTAAAGCCTACAAGTTTTTGAGATGAAACAGAGAAAATGAAGCACATTGTTAAGAGCCTGGATTGTGGAGCCATACTGCCTGGGTGTGGCTTTGCACAGACTGTTAATGTGTCTCTATTCCCAAGCTCTTCATCTGTAAAATTGGGATGTAATAGAATCTACCTCACAGGTTTTTTGTGATAATTAAGTGAATTAACATGAGTAAACCACTTAGAATAGTGCCTGACATACTATAGGAGCTATGTAAATATTGCAAACAGATGAGGTTCACTCTTTATTACGGTTAAGTTCTAACATATGAAAATAACATATTTTATTTAGCAAATCTACTGATTGACATGTTGACTCTTCTAATTTTGCTTTATTATCAACAATCCTGCCATAAATGTTTGATTAACTTATGATGCATGTTTTTGGAACATGTGTTTCAAGTAGTCTGGCAAATGCTACTACTGCAGTGCACGCTTTTGAAATCACACTGATGCTAAGAATTTAATGTAATTTCTTCCTGATTTTCACTTGAGATCATTTTTCCTATCTCTGAAATGACTTGAGAGAAGCTGTATCCCAAAGATTTAATGAGGTGATGTTCCTTTTAGCTGTCGAGAGCTCCCCATTCTTACACTGATATTCTTTTGATTTGTTGATAATTAATCAGGAACATCAGTGGTGAAATGTCACCTAGATATCATTCCAACCCTTCGATCTGTAGCTTTAAAGGGAGGATTTTCTCCCTCTCCACTGGCCCTGTCATTGCCAAGCTTTCCTCTTATTAACCTTGAAGTCACACAGAACAGTCTCTCTTGTGATTTCATCATATCTCCCATCTAAAGAGATGCTATCGTACTCTAAAAAAAATAAATTAAAAGGACCGCATCACCCCCACACAGAGGCAGGTCACAGGTTTAATTTTTTTTTTTTTTTTTTGCCCCAGCTATCACAGACAGGTCTTCACAGACTTCACCATGGGCCTTATATCACATCAGTTTGCATTGATCATTTTCATTTTAAAAATTGTTTATGAAATTCTTTCTTCTCATGAGACCTGTCATATTTGAGCTTTATGGGAAAGGAGTTATCTGTATTTTGAAAATAGTTCTTCAGCTTCACAATGGTGATAACTTTATTAATCAAAATGGTGAAACAAATATTTTTATAAAATCTTTCCACTATCTCTGCCAACTCCACAGAGGGAAAAATCATCTTTGTCAGATGTATATGGGGGAAAAAAAAAAAACAATCCCCAGGTGCGGCTTTTTCAAAGGTTAACACATTTGCTGGCATGCAGGGCCGATACCAGGCAAAGTAGTTTGACGTCAGTATTCTGGCCTTTCTCTTCCCCAAACCCTTGATTCTTCTGGTTTACAAATACTCTCCTGTATCTCCAATTCTTTTCAGCCAAATGTCTATGCTCTCTCTACTACTGGAAATATTAAAGAGGCAGTGGAAGAATTTCCAGGGGAGGGCAAAACAAAAGAAAAAGATTATTGAGGGAGACAGAGGGGCTAGAGCATGATCTTGGCATGGGATCAAGGAGAGTTCAACTGCATTGATTAAATGGAACAGTTGTCAGCAGGAGACATTTGAGTAAATGCAGAGTTCTGTGTTACTTCCAGAGCATCAGACCCTAGGTTTGTGTAAAGCTGAATATCAAAGCAGACCAAGGAATAGTTTCTGGAGTAAGTTTGCAGATGAGAAGCATTCATGTTTGGGTTGGACTTTAATACAGGTCTATAGAACCAGGATCAAGCAAGTATCAAGTCTGCAAAAGATAAAACTCAGGATAAAAGGTAAAACATTAGGGTCATGAGCGTCAAGGGTCAGTTCTCAGGAAAAGGTAGATTTGTTCTATCATGGCAAATTGTAATGACAGGTTCTTTATTTCTTCAACTGGTTATGGAAGAAAGTTCCCTTTCATCAATTTTTATACAATTCCTGTGTTTTAAGGAATTCTAGAGAATTTGGGACAGACTTTTAACCTTCTTAGCCCTTCTTGGTCACTGCTGGAATTGGTGGAACCCCTTCTGCAATACTTTTTTCTTGACCAGTTCTGGCACTTTCTATATACTAAATATTGGAAGCCTGGAAAACCACCCCCCAGAGAAATCCTTCAATTTTGCGGAGCTATCACTGCCCTTCTCTCCACTCTGAAGCTTCTAACATTACTGGAATGCTGATCTTTTCTACTTCTTCCCACCCCAGGGCCTTCGGGTTAGAGTCAAGCCTCCTCCTTTGTTAGTATAGCCCTTTTCCAATCTAAGTAGCCTCCTCCGTCCCTCCCCCTCTTTGAGAGAGCACTCCTTGGTTATCCTTTTCAGAGTCCCACAGCCATGGTTTGCACCTTGACATTGAAAAAGCTATCAACACCTACCTCAAAGAAAATTCCTTTTTGTTATTTTAATTGCTCAGAAATATATCAAATAATCTGTCAAGAACTCCTCTTTTATATATTTATTTGCCTCGTCAACTTTTTTCCGTTTGCAAGATAAGAGGGTTCTATTCTTTACTTATACAGGTTTGTAATCAGGTAAGGGATGAGGGAATGCCATGCGGTTTTATTTATTTTTGTGTCTGTTTTTTGTTTGACGTAACACTGTGCCTTCTAGCATAGCATGAAGAATAAATGTGATTGAGTTACTAGAGTTCCAGGAAAAAAATCGTAAATGATGGTACATGACAGGACGGGGCTTATTTAAGATTCCTAGAGGTCTAGTCTTGTGACTTTCTGAGAGTGGAAGGTTTTTAATCCCAGTATCCAGAGCCTCTTCTGCCCTGTGATGATTTTATCCAGAAGAGCCTTCTGCCTTTTTCTCTCTCAGCTCTGTTTCCATGTTTCCCTCACTTTCCTCATCCTCCCTTCACTTCAAGACAAACCTTCATCTTCCAGCTCTCTCCCGTCACTTGTAGGTCTTTATTTTGCATCTTCTGGTACATTTAAATTACTTTTTTGGATAACATTCATGAATTTTTAAACAATAGACTGCCATTTCTGACATCCCAGGACAATTGCTTTTTATATTATTCCTGCTTTTATTTATGAAGCTCCTGACAAAAAGATGAATTAGAATGCTTTTTCCATATTAATGGAGATGTCTAAACCAACTTTGATCCAAACTAAAAAAATAAAAGGGTACTGGCTTATTTGAAAACTGGAAAGGCAAGCCATGAGTGCACCATGGACAAATTTTAAAAATAAGTCTGCGCTAAAATACCTGTTGAATAGAGCTTGGCCTAGGAATCAGAATTTCCATCATCATCCCAGGTAATTTTGCCATGGGTGATATTTCTATCATACTTTATGAAGCATCATGGTGTTTGCTGTTCTCGTATAGATATTGTCATCTAGCCCAGTGAGCCTTTAAGCTAATCCACTCTGTTGCAGTCAATAGGAAGTTACACTATTAGATGAAGCATCCATAGTTCTATAGAATGTTCTTTTTAGTAAACTTAGAAAAGATTGTTTACAGTGTATTGAGCTAAGTGTGGAAGACACCAAACATTGATGTTTGAAAGAACTGATCTCACTAGCAATTTTATGTGTTGTTTGGCAAGTCATTTAACTTCTTCCAGTATCCACTTCCTTATCAGTAAAAATAATACATATTTAGAAGGTTGCTGAGAAGATAAAATGCATCAACATGCATAAAGAAATCATTTATGGTTTCTACCACATAGTGGGGTTTCTGCAAATAACATCTATAATTAACTTTGTTTCTTATTTTGTATTTCTATAGTAGAATATAACTTTGGGTGCATATATGGAAATCTGCATATACATTCACATACAGAAGGAGGGGCAAGAGAAGAGGCAGAGACAGGGAGGGAGAAAGTGAGAGGGAAGAAGGAAGAGAAGAGGGGCTGCTTTGGGAAACTCCAGTCTGAAGGGTTACATATCTCTTACCAGGCAAAAATTCTATGTGACTATTTTAGGTACGTAAATAATATAAATATATATGAGTGTAATTTGAGAGTGATGGGGAAAAAAGCTAGGAGTACCTGTGAATTTTATCTATGTAATAAGTAACTTTCATCTTTTGATTTATTCCTCCATCTAGTAAGAGATTCTTTCCCATTGCTTCTTTCTTTAGAGAGAGTCCTATACTTCTTTTACTCCATCATGGAGGTGCTCACACATGTGTATTTAAAATCATTTTATATCAAAAATTTGGAAAATACTTTCACACAGCCCTAAAACTACAACTTTAGGATCATCCAAGAATGAGTTCTATTTCTCTGTCTGTACTATTGGGAAGCCTCTGTTTCCATCAGTGCCCTACAATATTATTTGACTTTTGTGAACTTAAAAAAGGTTAAAACACACACACACACACACACACACACACACACACACACATATATGCCTGAAAAAACATTCACAAAATTGAGGTATAAAGTGGTCATTGAAGTGACCCAAAATAGGTTTTTTGGATTCCTTTTCACTTGGTTTCATTTCTTTCAATCAACAAGAGCAAATATAAAAATTATGATCGAAGTTGGAGACTGTCAGAATCCATGGGAGAAACACAACCGTAAATTGAAGACTGTGAGACTGCCCTGGGAAGATCATTCTGAAACACAATGGAATTGAGTATGCTACCTCATTAGTCAATACCATTTTTATGTTGTGAAAATTAAAGGCAGAACATATCCAAAGCAGCCCCGTGACAGCTCAGAGTTGATGAGAACAAAGATTTCACATTTCCCAACAGAGTAAAACTCTGAGCTCCCGAATTGCAATTGCTCAGCTCTCTTAACCAAAGAGAGTGACCCCTCAGACCTGTCACCTCTCCTTCTGTCCTCTTTGTTGTGATTCTCATTTAATCAATTCAGGTTATTCCAGTGAGGATGCTAAATTGAAAGTCCTGGGCTGGCGTCTCGTTTATCCATAAGCCAGGTAGCGCTACCAGGGCCCAGGCTGTGGGCTCCATTCCCCCTGGTACTTGGGCTCCGACCCACAGAGGCTGAGCTATTAATGAGCAGGACTCAGTCTCCCTGGCTCATTCAGCCCTGTCTTCTCTGCTGATATTGCCAACAAGAGAAGCAATTAGGTCCAATCTGGTGGTGGTTGGCTGCATTTTAAAATAGAAACCATCTCAAAACCCATCTACAAGCTTGCCTTACTTTTAGCTTCCTTACAGACTACAGAGCCATTCAGTGACAATGCTGAGAATTACCCAGATTATCCTTGGAGGCCTGTAATAGTCCAATTACCAACACTTGTTTGCAGTCTTATTGTGAACTTCCTCTGAAGTCAGGAAAGAATACGCCACAGTAGGAATGCTACGGGTCGGGGGAGAAGCAGGGAGAGAGAAAGCTGTTTTGAAGATGAAATTGTTTTCATCAGTGACTCAAGACTGCAGCAGATTCAGTGACTACCAGAGGCTCTGATGTGTTTTAATAACTTTTACCATTGTGGGGAAATGGCTTTTCCATAGGCTGTGGAATCTTTCACCAACCCTGTGTTCATTATATGTTTGCTGTATTGACTTGATGGAAACTCAGCAGGTTTTTTTTTTTTTCCTGAAGGTCTTATATTTCCCCCTTCTGAATTGGATAATACTAGGACTTCTAGGAAACTCTAAACAATAACTGACAACTAATGTGCTTATCTGTCACCTGTTTTAACACTTTGAATAGCATTTCCTTGCTTTCCATTTAGAGGAATGATGGCCTGATTCTTGCTCATCTCTTCCTTTTAAGAGCATCTGTGTTTCTCTGTGATGGCTCCTTCAGCAGTTTATAATTTTCATTTTGGAGTATTCTCTACCCTAGACCATGTAACGTGCAATGGCAGCTGCATCTCCACAGGATTATACTGAAAGATCTTGGCTTCTACCAAGAAATAACTTGAAAGGAAGGTGGAAGGATGCATGTGTGTGTTTATGGAGGTGTTTGTGTGTTAATTAGGGTATCAACTTATATCACTCTTTTTGTTCCATCAGTCATCATGCTGCTTACAGTTCCCTGCTGGCTGAGGATCCCTCTAGTTACTTTGACACCACACTTTAGAAACAGAAATGCTGGTGGTCCTGGATTTGTTTGTGTTTGAATGCCTCCTGAGAAAACGTATGTAGATCAAGAAGCAACAGTTAGAACTGAACATGGAAAAACAAACTGGTTCCAAATCAGGAAAGGAGTACATCAAGGTTGCATATTGTCACCTTGCTTATTTAACTGATATGCAGAGTACATCATGAGAAATGCCAGGCTGAATGAAGCACAAGCTGGAATCAAGATTGCTGGGAGAAATATCAATAACCCATATGCAGATGACACCACTCTTATGGCAGAAAGTGAAGAGGAACTAAAAGGCCTCTTGATAAAAGTGAAAAAGGAGAGTGAAAAAATTGGCTTAAAACTCAACATTCAGGAAACTAAGATCATGGCATCTGGTCCCATCACTTCATGGCAAATAGATGAGGGAAACCATGGAAACAGTGAGAGACTTTATTTTCTTGGGTTCCAAAATCTCTGCAGATAGTGACTGTGGCCATGAAATTAAGGATACTTGCTCCTTGTAAGAAAAAGCTGTGACCAGCCTAGACAGCATATTAAAAGCAGAGACATTACTTTGCCAACAAAGGTCCATCTAGGCAAATCTATGGTTTTTCCAGTAGTCATGTATGGATGTAAGAGTTGGACTATAAAGAAAGTTGAGTGCTGAATAATTGATACTTTTGAACTGTGGTGTTGAAGAAGACTCTTGAGAGTCCTTTGGACTGCAAGGACATCCAACCAGTCAATCAAAAGGAAATCAGTGAATATTCATTGGAAGGACTGATGCTGAAGCTGAAACTCCAATACTTTGGCCAGCTGAGGCGAAGTACTGACTCATTTGAAAAGACCCTGATGCTGGGAGAGATTGAAGGTGGGAGGAGAAGGGGACAACAGAGAATGAGATGGTTGCATGGCATCACTGGCTCGATGGACATGAGTTTGAGTAAGCTCAGGGAGTTGGTGATGGACAGGGAAGCTGGCATGCTGCAGTCCATGGAGTCGCAAAGAGTCAGACACAACTGAGCGACTGAACTCAACTGAATCAGTTTGTTGTTCCTATAGAAAGAGATTCCTCTGCCAAAGTTACAAATCTTCAGGTTATAAAACTCGGGGAAAATAGAATTTTACATATTTTAGTGAGTGGGTCAAATAATGATCAGCAAAGACAGCAAGTTCTAATTCCTGAAATTGGTAAATATTCTTGAATGAATCTTTGGAAAAGTAGTCTTTGAAGATGTAATGAAGTTAAGGATCTTGAAATGAGGGAATTGCTCTGGTTTACTCTGGTGGGTCCTAAATGCCATCATAAGCACCAGCAACTACTTACAAGTGTCCTTGTAAGACCAAGGCAAGGAGCTGTAACAGACACACGTGGAGAAGGCAGCGTGAAGACAGAGACAGAGAGGGGTGATGGGGCCACAAGCCCCGGAATGCCAGCCTCCTCCACCAGAAGCTGGGAAAGGCAGGGGAGAATTCTTCCCCGGAGTCCCAGACAGGGTGCCCTGCTCAATCTGGGCTTCTCAATCAGTTTTAGAGGCCAGGATAACTTTCTAGTGTTTTAAGCCACCAAGTCTGTGGTAATTGGTTACAGCAGCATCAGGAAACTAATATGTAGGTTAGAGAGAGGAAAACACTGGATATAATATCTTGTAAATAATACGCCTCACAGACATTAAATTATCAACTTTATCTAGGATTTTTATCAGCACCACTCTTTGACATTACCACCCATCTCTTTATTCTACAGCTGCATTTTCAATACTGTAGCCTCTAGTCACATGTGACTATTAAATAATTGAAATGTTGCTACTAGGATTGAGGAATTGGATGCTTAATTTAGTTTAATTTTCATTAAGTTAAATTTTTAAAGCTTTCAGTTGATTCTGTTATTGGAAAACTTGAAATTATGCTTGGGACATTTTAGATATGTGAATGTAAACTTTTTCAACTGTAAATTTTATCAACTGTAAAATACACCAGGTATTCTCAATGAACAGTCAATATCCAAGTTGAGATGTGCTATACGTATAAAATATATACATTTCAAAGACTTATTATGAAATAAAAAATATATTGCTGATAATTTTTTTAAATTGATTATATTTTGAAATGGTAGTACTTCAGATAAGTTGTATTAAATGCAATATATTATTAAAATTCCTTTCTTTTACTTTTTTAGNATATACATTTCAAAGACTTATTATGAAATAAAAAATATACTGCTGATAATTTTTTAAATTGATTATATTTTGAAATGGTAGTACTTCAGATAAGTTGTGTTAAATGCAATATATTATTAAAATTCCTTTCTTTTACTTTTTTAGATTTTAACTAGAAAATCTAAAACTATATACATAAAGCACATTATATTTCTTTTGGACCTTGTTGCCTTATTATCAGTCGTCTGAGTGACCCAGTCAACTAGTCCTAGCAATAAATCTCATTTCTTATAGCTTATGGACCAAAGTAGGGCTTCCCAGGTGACTCAGTGGTAAAGAATCCACCTGCCAATGTAGGAGACACATGAGACATAGGTTTTATCCCTGGGTCAGGAAGATCCCCTGGAGGAGGAAATGACAACCCACTCCAGTATTCTTGCCTGGATAATCCAGTGGACAGAGGAGCCTTGCAGGCTGTAGCCATGTGGTCACAAAGAATCAGACACAACGGACACTCACGCACACACCATGGACCAAAATATTTACCAGTATTCCATTATGTTGAAGGACGATGATCGTATCTCCATTCTCATGGATTGTCAACTTATTTGCCTTTTTGAATTAAAGCAATCATGTTTGGAACTAGAATTTAAAAATAAGCATTTAACACACCTTCACTCATTACATAGCATGTGAAAGGAAAATAATTCAAGATCACAAGATAGTGTTTTTGATAGTTTTCCTCTGAGGATGCTTACAGGGTTAAGTAGATATTCTGTCTTGATCTTTGGGAAAAAAAAAAAAAAAATTCTAGTCCCAATTCACATATCTCTTAATAGTTCTATGTAAAACAGTAACAGTAATATTTTTACTCTTTTGTGCTTCATGGATCTTTTTAATTACTCAAAAAATAGCATTGGGTGTGTAAATAAATTTATTTAAATTGACTTAAATGTCATTAACTTAAGAAATGCAATCTTATTTATAATTACTGTTACACAGGATATATGTTTTAAAAATTATTGCTTTTATACAGTTATCATAGTGAAAAAAACTTGGTATAATTGTAAGGAAAGTTTTTGGTGTTTTTTTTTTTTTTATCTTCTCTATCCTGGATTTTTGTGTAGCTGAAATAAGCAGCTAAACTATAAGCAGTAAACAATGCTTGGTGAGCGAAAGCCCCTCATACTTAGTATTTGACAGCAGTTCAGTTTTGCTTTGCTTCTCTCTGCTCTTGGCTTTTTCAATTAACGCATGTTCTCCCATGAGTCCCTCCCACAGCACCACCACACCCACCCAGATTCTGCTGGCTTCAGAAGAGACCTAAAAATTGAACTGACAAGTGTATCACTCACATCACAAAAGCCACAGGAGCTAGATAGGAGTTAATGATTCCCTTATTTCAGAGATGATGAACAGTTTAGAGTCAGACTAGGACTAGAACAAAGAATCTTTTGATATCACATCTAATTTTCTTTCTGCTAAATCATATTTTTCTAGTACGAATGACCTGACAATGCCCTGAGTGTTCTGTCCTTACATAATCTCCTCACTTCCAAAAGAATCTGATCAAAAATGAAAGGCCAGTCATTGTGAAAATCATAAATTGGTGGGGGTTGCTCTGACATTAGGTTAGCTGTGGACATCTGCTGAATTTTCAGTGTACTCTCTGCTCACTCACTCCTTATACTTTACCCAGAATGTTTGCTGTTAAAATAAGGTCATGATTGCAAGGCAGACGCCCTAGAACACAGTTCCTACCGTTGTAGTTGCTGTGTCCAGTGGTATTTATTAAGTCCAATGTAATATTTCTAAGAGGGTAAGTAAACTCTTAGTCATATACAAGTGTTCTGGTCTAGGAGACTAGTGTGTATGTATCAAGTTTTAAAAATTAAACTTATTATTTAACATAGCATCCCAGCTTTCAAAGCTAAATGATCGTTCCTTGATTTTATGCATTCTGATAATATAGCAGTATTTAAGTTACAATTTGAAGGAAAAATAATACGTAATTCTTTATTAGTATACTTTTAATCACTTTCAAAGTATCGCATATTCCATATCTTAGTTTCCAGTGTTTGTGCTTGTGAACTTCAAAGCTATATATTGTCCTTCTCGACATGTTTTCTTCTTTCCACTTTTCTCCTAGGTTATATCTGATGTCTTGTTTGTTCTAATGGCCCAACTGTTGGTCCACATGCAGAGATCTTACCACACTGGGCGTATAACTGAAGTAGTGTAGCATGTGTATGGTCATGATGCCTTAGTCAGGACAAGCACACATCACCAAAGGTATTCGAATGGCTCCGGATACTTACTGGTGTGCACTTATTGTATCTACATCCTTGGGCTAGTTACTTTTCTGAGCTTTATATGTCTAGTTCAGAAAGCTAGGATCATTCGAGGACTGTCTGCCTCATGGAGTTCTGAGGATAATATGGGATAGTATATTCATACACATAGTAAAATAACCTGTGAAACACTAATAATTGCATTAAGANTGAGCTTTATATGTCTAGTTCAGAAAGCTAGGATCATTCGAGGACTGTCTGCCTCATGGAGTTCTGAGGATAATATGGGATAGTATATTCATACACATAGTAAAATAACCTGTGAAACACTAATAATTGCATTAAGAACTCTCTTCTAATAAGATATTAAAAACAAATGGGAAGAGAAGTAGGGAGGAATGAGGGAATGATGAGAACTAAAGAAATAAGTGATGGGGAAGATCAATGACTTAGGAAGAGTCAAGATTATGGGGGCAGCATGGATTCTTTCCTTCAAAACTTGGAGTTTTAGTCCACTGTGTGTGGCTGTGAAAAATGTACTGGAAGTTTGCACAAATATTGCAGAAGCAGGCTTTGATAGAGGGGTTGAACAGTGACATTCGTCTTATTGTTGGCATTATTAAAAAGATTATGCATGCATGCACATGCATTACGTTCATGTGGATTATCACTATTGTTGTCAAACAATGTGTTTGGAAGTTTAGGTTGAATGCAACTTGTATTCACTGGGCAAGGGGAGTCTTGTAGATTAAAATGGAGGGCTGCCGTGACAGGTGATTCTGGAAAGCAACTGTTCCAATTGTTTAAATATCTTGAGATTCCATAAAAGTCCTTTATTTTTATGTGTAAGTTTCAGGTAAAGGATAGGGGAAATGGAAAGAATTACTTATTTCAGTTGCAGGGTTGATATTGTATGATAGACATTTGTGGGGATTTTTGAATTTGCTGTTTTGAATCCTAATAATTTAGTGGTCTCCACATATAATTTTATATTTCTATTGCTGTTATCATTAATCATTTGTTGTATCTTTCTCTTATTCTCTTTATAAAGTGTATTTCCATTTATTCTCCATTCTAGTCTGTTCCCTCTTTAGTCATTATGCCAGATGACCTCTGAAAGTAGCCATAAATGAACATGTAAACATGACGTGTGGATAGAAGTAGTTCTGTCTAATAGTTCCTTTCCCACAAAGTTTTCTGCTAACCAATAACTAAAGCTTTTTGCCCTTTTCAAACCGTCCAGTCCTCAGGAGGTTATTTTCAGTGAAGTGGTGAGAAGGAAGAGTTCAAATAGGATTGATTTAATAGAGCTATGATGTGAAAAATCTCACAACACACTGTCTGCCTGAAATGGCCAATCATGGAAGCATTAAAATCAGAGTGGAGAAGGAAGCTGAGGCATCCCAAAAGGCATCCAAATTAAAGAATGACAGCAGCTTGACATTCCCGTATAGAGAAATGAAAGTATTACAGGACAAGAAATAGCCAGACACATTTGAAGAAATCATCATCTGTGAGCTACAAACAACCTCAGCCATAAATTTAAGGCAGGAAAATGTCCTCACTATTTTCTTGCAACCAATGACCCAAGAAATTAAAAGAAAACCTTCGTATTTATTTTGTTTATCTATTTCCTCCATGGGATTTATTTTCTCTTCCTTACCTATATTCTATTCCTATCCTCACAAAATTCTACTGTCTTTAATATTTTAATGATGCATTTGGTTTCTTTCTTTTGTGCTATTATGGGCTTCTCCAGTGACTTAGACAGTAAAGAATCTGCCTGCAGTGATGGAGACCTGGGTTTGATCCCCATNATTCCTATCCTCACAAAATTCTACTGTCTTTAATATTTTAATGATGCATTTGGTTTCTTTCTTTTGTGCTATTATGGGCTTCTCCAGTGACTTAGACAGTAAAGAATCTGCCTGCAGTGGTGGAGACCTGGGTTTGATCCCCATGTTGGGAAGATCCCCTGGAGAAGGGAATGGCTACCCACTCCAGTATTCTTGCCTGGGAAATCCCATGGACACAGGACCCTGGCAGGCTACAATCCATGAGGTTGCAAAGAGTTGGACACAACTAAGCAATGGACACTTTTTTGTGTCATTAACTACTCTCAAGGAGTATTGTTTATATAAGTACTCTTTAAACCTGCTTATCAGGGCATGACAAATCATGATATGACAAATCTTAGAAAGAGACATTCTAAAAGACTATAGAAGTCACCCAGTATTCACAGGGGATTGGCTCCAGGACCCCACCCCCATATCAAAATCCTCAGATGCTCAAGTCTCTCATGTAAAATGGCATAGTATTTGCATATAACCTACACACATCTTTCTAGATTATTTTATTTTATTTTGGGGGGGGAGGGATCTTTGGCAGATGTTTATTTTTTTAATTTATTTTTACTTTATTTTACTTTACAGTACTATATTGGTTTTGACATACATTACATGAATCCGCCACAGGTGTACATGAGCTCTGAAACATGAACCCCTCTCCCACCTCCCACCCCACATCATCCCTCCAGATCATCACCATGCAATAGCTCCAAGCATCCTTCATCCTGCATCGAAACATAGACTGGTGATTCGTTTCTTACATGATAGNATCATGGCTGAGAGATGGTGGGTCTGTGGCTAATATCAGTTAATGACGTGTGTTTTGGTCTTTCTTTGCTCTACATTGATCTATGTTGCTCTTCAGAAATCATTTAGTACATAAATGCTGCTTGTTAAATGGCTTCAGTTTGGGGAGTTGGCTTTGAAAATGATTCAATTTTTTTAAGTGTCCCTTAGAAGAAAATGTTTTCCCTTGCCAGTATGTACAACACATGGAAAAGAAACAGTTCTAGTGAGAAACAGTTCTAGTGACAGTGATAGAAGTTGTGCATTTGTATGTTATCCCTTCTTAGGGCATCATTGCAGAGTATAACAAAATCAACGATGTGAAGGAAGATGATGACACAGAGAAGTTCAAGGAAGCCATTGTGAAGTTCCATCGGCTGTTTGGAATGCCCGAGGAAGAGAAACTTGTCAACTATTACTCCTGCAGCTACTGGAAGGGGAAGGTCCCCCGACAGGGTTGGATGTACCTCAGTATTAATCACCTCTGCTTTTATTCATTTCTGATGGGAAGGGAAGGTGAGTCCCCTAGAGTTTCAAAGGTAAGCTTCTGAAAGTCTACTGAGGTTTTTGCCTGTCCTGAATGTAAACCATATCTAAACATCAACAGTAGTAAATCTGCAGTTGTAAATGATTTGTGATGACTTAACAGTTGAATTCAACCATTTTTGGCTCCGTTGCTGTAAACTACTTGATTGTGAGATAATAAAAATTGACCAAAGGTCTAATTCATTTAGTAGACAGGGACTTAAATCCGTAATAATCAAAACTCAGAATTTTTGTGGTCTAGATTTGTCTTTTGAAACTATCAAGCAGAATATAAATAAATATAAGCACATAAGCTCATAGGAGTTCCGTGAAATTGGAGGGTGGTGTTGTGAGATTTCCAGTATCTTGAAAGGATTTTAAGGAGCCACATATTGACCCAGCCTCATTCTCTCTGCTCAGCCAAGCTGGTCATCCGGTGGGTGGACATCACTCAGCTCGAGAAGAACGCCACGCTGCTTCTACCCGACGTGATCAAAGTGAGCACAAGGTCTAGTGAGCATTTCTTCTCTGTATTCCTCAACATCAATGAGACCTTCAAGTTAATGGAGCAGCTCGCCAACATCGCCATGAGGCAGCTCTTAGACAATGAGGGCTTTGAACAAGATCGATCCCTGCCCAAACTGAAAAAGAAATCTCCTAAGAAAGTGTCTGCCCTAAAACGGTAGGTGACAGAGACCTGAAGTCTTATGGACTTTAGAAACGAGAACCCATCTGTTCATTTATGAAAGTTAACCTTTTCTGAACAGCTCCAAGGGTTCAGAACACTTTTCTGGGTATAGATATATAAAACGGAGAAAGACTGCCTAAAGCACTCACGGTTCAGCAAGTGAGGCAGACATGACCAGCTCCAGCACTATAGGCTGGGACCTCTTTTGGTGCTCAGAGCAGAGCACCTTGAGTACACGCACGGGAAGATGGGCAGAGAAGGACCTCTCCATGGAGCTGCTCAGAGTGGGGCTCTCAAAATTACCGAGAGTCAGTAGGATGAGTATTACTTTAGACATATTATTTCAGGCAGAGGGACAACATGGTAAGGGAAACACAAGGGAAAAGCACAGAGGAAAGTAAGCTCGTCAACATTTATGGAAGGTGGCTGGGCATGGGATGAGGCTATGCTGCAGAGAAGCCCGGAAGTCCGGATGTGAGAGTGAAGGCTAGAGAGAAGGCAAGGGGAAAGTTGACGTTGTAACGTGTGATGGTATGCATGGAATCACCCCTAACTGAGATGAGGACGAGGGAAGGGAGAGCATGTCCAAGGGATAGGAGGATTCAATTTTGATCGCGTTGAGTTGAGTTGCCTGCAGGACGTCTAACTAGACATCAGTTCAGTGGGATAAATGGAACTGGCCATCGTTGCTGTACAGCTGGTCGTTGAAACCTGACAAGAGGTCACTGCAATGAAAACGCCTTTGGTGATTTGAGACATGTTTTGATAGAGTGGTAGAAGATGGGTTACTGTGGTGGGTTGAATGCACATGAGAGCAAGGCAAGGGAATTAGGTCAGTACAGACTGCTTTGTCGAGAAATCCAATGGTAAAGTAGGGGGTTTGCTCTTTTTTAGAATGAAAACATTTGAATAGAAGGTAGTATGAAGTAGGCAGGTGGGAAGAGTTTGTTGATGAGGGTAGCACAAAGACAGAAGGGAGCATGAAGATAAAGCTAAAAGAAAATGGATAATTTTAAAAGTGGCATCTTGGACTTCCCTGGTGGTCCATTGGTTAGGACTCTGTGCTTCCAATGCAGGGAACTCGGGTTCAGTCCCTGGTTGGGGAATTAAGACCCCACATACCAAGCAAAGCAACAAAAATAAAAGGATCTCACAGCATGCAGAAGGATGCTTGTGTGTGCTGATAACCTCTCCCTTCGAAACAGGCAAAAGAAGAAGGAGAAGGTGAGGATGGAGGTAGTTTTAGAGATAGAAGGGAGAGAATTGGAGGGCCTGTCTTTGCCTTGTGAAGCCATAAACTGGATCCTCAGGAGCTGAAGTGGCCTAAAAGCTTAAGCAAAGATGTTTAAATGATGAACAGGAAGAAGGAACGCATCAGAGAAAAGCTCATGGTCACTGGAGGACCCAGCTTGGCTTAGACACTCTGGTTGTCCAGGATGTGGGCTGTTCCTGTGTTTCAGGCAGTTTTGTTGTTTATTCAAGGTGACCACCGACAGCCTGCAGGTTCATGTGGCTTATCTGCATCCTCATTAGGTCATTCTTAAAAGACAAGGCCCCGAGAGTGGCTGAGGATGAGTATAAATGTCATCATCTCTTCAGAAATTACTGTATTCTTTTTAGAAAGAGAATTATTTCCTGTCTAGGCCTTGTTTTCCTAAGATTCTTTGACATTTACAGATACTGATTGAAAAATGACTACACAGGGGACCTAAATATATTAAAATGATTTCATTATGCTTTTGGGTCATCATTGGTGTTAACTCCAGCAAAAGCCAAGAAGGTAGAAATAATTCTGACAAGGTGGAAGGGAAAGATGGGCTGGGAAATCTCTGTTGCCGCGTCATTGAGAGGTACTCAAACTTTTCTCTTGTGGGGAGATTTATTACTGTTGTTTTCCAGTGATCTGGACGCCAGGGCCAAGAGTGAGAGGTACCGTGCACTCTTCCGACTGCCCAAAGATGAAAAATTAGATGGCCACACAGACTGCACCCTCTGGACTCCATTCAACAAAATGCACATTTTGGGGCAGATGTTTGTGTCCACGAACTACATCTGCTTCACCAGCAAGGAGGAGAACCTGTGTAGCCTCATTATCCCACTGCGAGAGGTACGTGGCAGGTGGCAATGGGTGTTTTATTGGTAATCCTTTTCTAGGTATCTTACCATCACTGAGTTGGCTTTTAACCATGGGTGAGCGTTCCTAATTCTTTGGTGCCATCTGCCTCTCTTTTATGTGTTGTCATTGCTCCGAATGACCGTGGGACCTGCGAGGTTTCTTCTTCCAGAAGCAGACTGGTGTTTTATTCTTGTTCAGATAAGGTGAGATCAACAGAGCAGGAAATGACCGTCATTGAAGAGACGCTTTTTATACTCATGGATCCCATCATGGGGCGCACGCCATGCTAGAGGGCCCACAGTGGGAAAGCACCAGGGGGGTCAGCGGACAGAGGAGCAGGGAAGGATGTGGGCTGGAGTCTTGATTGTGATGTCCTTGGGCAGAAACAGGTGAGACAGGACAAGCAGGCTTGGGATTGGCGAGTTGAAAAATTCCAGCAGGCCCTGGGGTGACGANCTGGGTTAGGAAGATCCCCTGGAGAAGGGAAAGGCTACCCACTCCAGTATTCTGGCCAGGGGAATTCCATGGATACAGTCCATGGAGTCGCAAAGAGTCAGACACAACTAAGAGACTTTTACTTCACTTCACAGATTCTCTAGAAGTATTTCCTTATAAGAAGAATTTAACTGATTTCACTGATAATATAAGATGCTGAAATATTTTGGTAATAGAAGAGTGATTATGTATTTTATTCCTTTGAATTAAGTAATATTTAACTCCTAAGATTATCCCTCCAGTATGTCTTTCTCTGCAGCTACTACTTCTTAATCTTAGTATTATGGCTTGTTTTTCACCATTATAAAGCATTTTTTAAAAATCACACTATTTAATACTGGCAGTAGAATATTTATTCAATTTAGTAAGCAGTTTGCTTACTCTAATCCTAAGGAATTTGATCATCTGAAAGAAACAGTTTCATTTTTATAAGTGAATTCCTGAAGAGTTGACCAAAACAAACAGACAACCAAACAAACAAACAAAAAAAACCCCTAATANAGAGTTGGACTATAAAGAAAGCTGAGTGCTGAAGAATTGATGCTTCTGAACTGTGGTGTTGGAGAAAACTCTTGAGAGTCCCTTGGACTGCAAGGAGATTCAACCAGTCCATCCTAAAGGAGATCAGTCCTGGGTATTCATTGGAAGGACTGATGCTGAGGCTGAGATTCCAATACTTGGGCCACCTGATGTGAAGAACTGACTCATTTGAAAAGACCCTGATCCTGGGAAAGATTGAGTGCAGAATAGAAGGGGACAACAGAGGATGAGATGGTTGGATGGCATCACTGATTCAATGGACACGAGTTTGAGTAAGTTCTGGGAGTTGGTGATGGACAGGAAGGCCTGGCATGCTGCAGTTCATGGGGTCCTGAAGAGTTGGACACAACTGAGTGACTGAACTGAACTGAACTGAACTGACTCAAGGTGTGGTGGAATGAAATGGCCCACCAGACAGGCTGGAATTATCTGGGAGCACTTCTTGAAAAAGACACATATTAAGGAAGGTAGAGAAGGATATAGTAGTTGGGAAAGTTGTTTTTGCTGTCTGAGATATTGAAATTTGGGAAAAAAAATTATATCCATAGCAACATTGGTATTAGGACAACGCAAAATAGTCAAGAAGAAGGAAGAAGACTCAAAGTAGATAATTGATGTGAGTAGGGCTTTATTTTTGCATTGTTCATCTCTACATTTTTGTCATTTTCTAAAANCACTGCAGATGGTGATTGCAGCCATGAAGTTAAAAGACGCTTATTCCTTGGAAGGAAAGTTATGACCAACGTAGATAGCAAATTAGAAAGCAGAGATATTACTTTGCCAACAAAGGTCTGTCTAGCAAAGGCTATGGTTTTTCCATTGGCCATGTATGGATGTGAGGGTTGGACTGTGAAGAAAATCATGTCTAGATTACTTATAATACCTAATACAATGTAAGCACTATATAAATAGTGGCCAGCACCAGCAAATTTGTTTGCTTTTCAAAACTTTCTAGAATGTATATATACATATATATTTTGTTTGCCTGTTTTTGTTTTTTGATCTGTAGTTGGTTGGTTGAATTCAAGAATGTAGAAACCTCTCAGCAGAGAGGGCCAGCTGTTTTGCCTCACAAGTATGGCAGTAATGAAAACTAGCATGCAGGATTGCAGCTCACTGAAATACACTATGAAATAACTAAATAAGTGCTAGCAATGCATCCTGCTAGAATTGTGGGAATTGACAGTATTGGTGCTTACCTGTGTACCAAGATCTCTTACCCCAATAAAGCAAATCTGGAAACTTGGTTATCACTGGCATGACATGCATTCATGAAATGTTCAGGAAATTGCTTTGCAAATATGAATTCCAGCTTTAGCAATATCTTTATTATTAAATATTTATGTGTGTATATATACACAAATATAGGAAATGACTTCAAGCATAAAGAAAAAAATAAATAGGTATAATATCACTTGGAGAGAACTACAGCTTTTCTGATGTTTAGCTTTACAATCTATATATACATCAGTATATCTTCTTTAAAAAGAAGGTGATATAATGTGCATTTTGATTTATAACGTACTTTATCTAGAGTACCCTGAGACACGAAGGAAGGAGTTAGAGGAAATGTGTATACAGATCTTTGAAGTGTGTCTGTGACTGAAGCTGGGAAGTAAGTAAGTTGGAGGGAGAGGGAAGAACTGAAGGATGGTTGCCTGTGAGATGGTAAGAATGAATAGGAAACTGTGGGCCTTGGTGGAATGAGGACCACCTCTTCTGTAGTAGCAAGAGCAAGAAGTGTAGTTGCAGTGGGTTTATAAATAAATAAATAAATGACAAGAAAGTGAATAAAGTTTGTTTCAGTGATTTATCCTTGTCTTCTCTAAAGAAATCCAAAGACAAATCTTCAATTAATTGAAATTGGAGAAGAGAATGACCCTCAAATTGCACGAGTTTAAACTATGCATGTCCACTTAAACATGGATATATTTTTTTTTTTTCAGTAAATTCTACATCATGTACTACATCATCCATGGTTAGTTGAATCCTCAGGTGCAAAACCGTATGGAGAGCTGACTATGGGACTTGAGCATGAGTGAGTTTGGGGTTTTGGTATCCACAGTGGCTCCTAGAGCCAATCTGCAGATACCAAGCAATGAATGTACTTCTGTCAGAGCTGGAGTTTTGCCAGGTGACTATAACAGAGGAAGCTAAGAACATTTATGAGATAATATAAGTAATCACAGAAAAACAGGAAAGTAGAGACAGAAGAGGATAAATGGAATATCTTGGAAATCAAAGATTTGTGGCAGCTGGAGTACCAGAGCAAATTGGCAGGAGAAGAGTTTAGTAGTTAAATATCAGAGTGCTGAAAATTGGGTTTCTCATGAACAAAGTGCACAGGGTGTCCTTGACCATGTGGTTGAATTGATGGGAGGCCATAGAGGAAAATGAAGACCTGAAGGAAAGAAGAAGCAAACTGAATGATTCATGAATGTGGACATTGAACTCACTGTGCATAATGGCAACCATTGTGGTGGAGAGGAGCTATATGGTAAAGGGTTTTGAGGAAATAAAGGAAGTGACAAGAGATAAGGAGACAACTGCAGCACATAGGGTAAGACTGTAATGTATCGAGATGATGTGCATTTTAAAGGAGCAGTGGTTTTTGTGAGGGGAGGGGTGGTAAGAGTCTGGAAGCCACAAGGGGAAGCAAGAAGGGACACTAACCTCACTTTCTGACCCTAACATAATAGAGTGTATAAGAAAACACAGTCACTACGTGAGAAGGTTAGAAAATAAATTCTGTTCTCAGAGGAGAATTTAGGTTAGGGTCAACTAATGTAAAGTGTTAAAGGGAATGTTCTGAGAAATGAACAGGAGAAAGATTGTTGGGGGAGTGAAGAGGTGGGACTTGATTCTGAATTGGAGATGAGCAGAAAAATAGGGAGATGAGTCTGGGTGAAAGCAACGGTCCAGAGAGATCTAGGTTACTGGTGGTGACTGAGGCGAGCCAGGGTAAGAGGCATTGAATCTGAGACCGTATTCACAGGACTGTCACTGTTTGAGCACGATGGGACTCCTTAGGCTGTAGAGCCCCTAAAGAAGGGGAAGGGCTGAGCCAGCGCAGACTCACTTCACCTTTTTTGTGAATGGGCTTCCTTGTAAAGTTTTGTTTAAAGGGCATGTCATATGGCTTTAAACAGTTTTAAAAACAACTGTCCCAGTCCATCCTTCATCAAGCCTAATGTAGACAAATCCCTACATATTCAAGAAAGGAACAGGTGAATTTCTTTTCTCCCATTTTCCCTTTCACACTGAAATGGTAGATATGCTGGGGGTCCTAATTGGGTCTACAAGTGAGAGTTGAGGCAGAGGAAGTCAAAATTATCAGGAGATAGGGAGTCAAGCTGAATAAGCCGAGAGTTCTGATTTTGTTTTTCTTGTCAGACAAGATGTTGGATCTCTTGTCATGGAATAGCATGCCAAACTGTGGAGACAGCCCTATCCATTAGGGAAGATTTATACACATCAACTTTCATTCCAGGCTGAAAAGAGGGCTGAGAGCCAGGACAGACACGTCTTAATGGTACTGATTCACAAGTAAGTTGAAATATGCCCCGTTCCCCTCCCTCGCCACTCTGCACAGCAGATGACAGCAGCTTCTATTAGCTAACATTTCATTCAGTGGCCAAAGGTTAGGCAGTAAGACAGGCCATTTTATTCTTCCCTAGTCTAGTTATTTTCCATGACAGAGGCTGTGCTGGCAGTGACACCAGGGCTTTCAGTAGCCCCCAACCTCCTCCTCCTCATTCTTTATTTTTTATTTTTTCAAATCCAAAGTAACAGCATCTGGATAATTAGAATGATTAGCATTCCTTTTATAGCTAGAATTCTTGAACATTTGTGTTGGCTGAGATCATGGAATTTCCCCTCACATAATCTCCTATCTTCAGCAATGCTCAGAATCNCTCATTCTTTATTTTTTATTTTTTCAAATCCAAAGTAACAGCATCTGGATAATTAGAATGATTAGCATTCCTTTTATAGCTAGAATTCTTGAACATTTGTGTTGGCTGAGATCATGGAATTTCCCCTCACATAATCTCCTATCTTCAGCAATGCTCAGAATCATAATTTTCATATTATGAGAACTCAGTTCTCCCTTTGGGGGCAAAAATCCAAGTTATCTCTGAGCATAGATGAGAAGTAATATCATAAATCAACACTTCCACTTGTCAGATAAGTTTCTCTTATTAAGAGTTTTTTTTTAATATATTACTCTGATTATTATCACTGTGATTACCTGATCATATCATTTAATCTACAATATTAGATATAATTTTTATGCTCCCTTCCTGTTATTCTATTGGACTGACTTTCTCCTCCTCCCTATCCTTCAGTTCTTTCCAAGGAAATATTTCCATGCTAGCCCTTAGACTAGATTATGTGCTGTTGTCATTTGTACCCAGAACACTACATTTTTTCCTATCTTATCACTTGCATAATTTTGTTATTGCTTATTTTTGTTATCTGTATGTCTAAGAGGGAGGAACACATATCTTGTTCATTTTATATCCCCGATATCTTATCTTAAATATATCATTAATGAATATTTATTGGATGAATAGATGACACATTTTTGAATTTGTAAAATTAGTAAGAATTCATCTTGAAATGGCTCATTAAATTACTTAAAACTCAATTCTCTCACCTTCAGTGTATTTATTTTACTTTCTGATACTAGTACTAGGCTAATTTCAGTATCAGAATTCAGAAGGCACTCACTATTAGTTGACGAAGCAGTAGAAACATTTACAGTGGGTATCCCAAGTTGGGAAAGGTGAACTTTGGAAATGAAACCAATGGTATAGTTCTTTTGGAGGCTCCAAATAGTTCCATGTTTATGAGAAACTGCTTCAGGATTTCACTTCTATTCCCTTTACTTCCATTCTCTTTCTTCCTCCATTGTGTGTAAAGAAACTAGATTTTTTACTCTCAGAGTATTTTTATTGTTTTTCTCCATTCAGACAGTGTCGAATGCATATTCTGAAACAGATTGATTTTGATCAAGAAAGGTTACATTTATTCAGGAAACAGACCTCTTTCATACCTTTCATAAACTTCCCATTGAACTTCAAGTCAGGATATAATACTTAGGCTCAGAAAGTGAAATTGCATACTGCTGTGCCAAAGGACAAATCAAAAACTGGGTTCCTTGTGGGTGTGAGGCAGTTGTTGCACATAAGGGACAGGATTATGAATGACAGTTAAAATTAAAAGGGTAACATCAAATCCAGATAATCAATATAAAATCAGAATGAAATGTAATTATCAGGCAAGGAACAGGCCTAGGTAAGCAGGTCAGATTTTTTAAAATGAAAAAATAAAGCACAAAGAGCTTACTGTCAAATGAATGAGAGCCTTCACCTGCCTTCCTCTGCCAGCTGGAATCCATAGTATGACTGAGTCAGGTATGATTTGGCAATAGATGATGTTCACCAAACACTGGTCCTTGCCATAGAGTGTTTTGTCTTGTAGAATCTAGTCAGGGAAGAATACATCTGATGTGGTGAACTGTTTGATGTTTAAGTTCAGAATGCATTTTGATAATTTTGAAATATCAGTGAGTATTTTAAATTTATGCTGACCAATGAGCCTATATTTCAGAATTTATATGTTCTTAGAAGCTATGCTATCCCCATTTTATTGAGGGCCCACTGTCTACAAGAGTTCTGTACCCTTAAACTAAAGATCTTATACTTTTGGAGTGAGAACAGGTATGCAATCAGAAATTCAATATCATGTATAAAGAGAATATGGAGGAAAAGCACTAAAATCCAGTCTACAGCTTCAGAATAGGATGATTGAGCATGCTTCAGTTCAGTTCAGTTGCTCAGTTGTATCTGACTTTGCAACTCCATGGACTGAGCACGCCAGGTTATGGTAGCTAACCTAACTGTTTAAGGATAGATGCTCAGTTCAGTTCAGTCCTCAGGTNGAGAAAAGTTAATTTTCCTCTGGAAGACAAACTAGTGTTTCTTAAACACTTTAAACTAGTTCCTTAATAAGAGACAGTTTGTTTCCTAATTACTCACCCATAAAATTGTAATGACTCAGATATACTGTATATATTTATGAATGTCTGTATATCTGTGTTTTTTACAAAAAAAGAGTAAGTATATATCTTAATTTTATTATATACAGAACTAAAAATGACAATAAAAATTAAGAGCTAACATTTAAAAAATTATTAATTTAACATTAACACTTGCAACTTTTAATATATTAAATTACAAATGCAAATGAGATGTTTAGGCAAATGCATAATAACAGTAATATAATCTTATTTAAATTCATTTAAAGCTATTGTTTCTTCACTAAGACAATTGAAAGCATTCATTTCTTAACACTATTGTAGTAAATTTGATTTTTAGCTTTTGCATGATATGGGAAAATAAGTTTTAATAGATATTCTGATATTCTTGGCATTTGTTCTTTTAAGCCCTTGACATAATTAATAATGGTTGGATAACTTTTATAGAAATAAATAATAAAATATAAACAATTTTTATATAATTTTCAAAGTGCATGTCACATAAAAATGTACTGAGGTTCAAACATAAAATAACCTATATAAGGTACTCATGTTTTAGAAACATACCAGCTGCTTCTTAAAATGACTTCCATATTGAACAATCAAGAGAAAATCCTCCAGTTATTACCATCTAGTCCCCATAATTTAATACTACAGATCTTGCATTCACTTTATGTATCTTTTCTGAACTCAATGTCCATATTATTCATGCGATAGTCAAGAAAACCAAATGACAGAAAATAAATATTAAAGGATAAGATTTTATCGCATAGAGTTGGGTTTTGAAAGAAAGTGAACTAATATTTAAGATTTTCTCTTACCACAAAAAGGGTTAATCTTACCTCCCTTCAGTTCAGTTTAGTTCAGTCACTCAGTCGTGTCTGACTCTTTGCGATCCCATGGACTGCAGCACTCCAGGATTCCCTGTCCAACACCAACTCCCAGAGCTTGCTCAAACTCATGCCCATCGAGTCGGTGATGCCATCCAACCTTCTCATCCTCCTGTTGTCTCCGTCTCCTCCTGCCTTCAATCTTTCCCAGCATCAGGGTCTTCTCCAAGGAGTAAGTTCTTTGCATCAGGTGGCCAAAGTACTGGAGTTTCAGCTTCAGCATCGGTCATTCCAATGAATATTTGGGACTTATTTCCTTTAGGATTGACTGGTTTTACAGTATTAGACTTGTTGAGAATGCATGGAATAGAGAGCTTTATTAATCCAGTAAGGCACTAAGATGGCTTGAGACTGCTAAGTCACTTTAGTCGTGTCCAACTCTGTATGACCCCATAGACAGCAGCCCACCAGGCTNTGACTGGTTTTACAGTATTAGACTTGTTGAGAATGCATGGAATAGAGAGCTTTATTAATCCAGTAAGGCACTAAGATGGCTTGAGACTGCTAAGTCACTTTAGTCGTGTCCAACTCTGTATGACCCCATAGACAGCAGCCCACCAGGCTCCTGCGTTCCTGGGATTCTCCAGGCAAGAACACTGGAGTGGGTTGCCATTGCCTTCTCCAATGCATAAAAGTGAAAAGTGAAAGTGAAGTCGCTCAGTCATGTTCGACTCTTCCTGATCCCATGGACTGCAGCCTACCAGGCTCCTCCGTCCATGGGATTTTCCAGGCAAGAGTACTGGAGTGGAGTGGGGTGCCATTGCCTTCTTCAGAACTCCTGACAAAAAACATAGGGTATTGATTACTGATCCCTCTTTGACTGGTACTGAACTCCAGTTTTTGTCTCCACATTACCTTGAGACTGTTGAAAGATCTCCTTAACTTTATAGACTCTTACGTGCATGCATGCTCAGTCACTTCAGTCATGTCTGACTCTTTGTGACCCTATGGACTGTAGCCCAGGGCTCCTCTGTCCAGCAAGATTTTCCAGGCAAGAATACTGGACTGAGTTGCCTGTGGGATCTTCCTGGCCCAGGGATTGAACCCACATTTCTTATGTCTCCTGCATTGAAAAGAAGGTTCTTTACCACTAGTACCACCTTGGAAGCCCGTTGTGGACTCTTAGTTGCATTTATTTATTTATGGATTCTCGGGCACTTGCCTGGTATAATTTTGAATTTTTAAATGACTCAAAGGAAAAAGTGGTATATAGAGAAGGCTTCCCTTCTCTGTAGTTCCCTTTTTCCTTCAATCTCAGCCCCTCGTGCTCTGGCTACCTTGATAATTCTGAGCTTTGTCTGCCATCTCCTTAATATCGTAAGCCTGTCAAAGTTTCGAGGGCCTACTTTCAGTTTTCATTCTCAATCCTGCACAGTTTACAAGTCGGCCAATGCCTTGTGGGGAAGAACAGTGGAGAAAGTTGAATTTTCCTTGATATGTTTTTCTTCTCAGGATCTTGGATCATTACATTATGGCTGCCTTAGTTGCTCTCTGATCCATTTACTTAACTTTTTGTATTTTATCCAGGTTTTATAGTTGTTCACAGTGGGGACAGTTAGTCTGTTACAAGATACTTTATCATAGCTGAAAGTAGACAGCTCAATCCAATGAGGTAGATTAGTGACAGGATTGATTAGCTTCTGACAGAGGAGAATGGGAAAGATCTCAAGGCTGGATAGACAGATATTAACAAAGGTTCAATGTCAAAATAACTATTATATTTTATGTTTATTTTTTCTCTTACTGTGAGCCTCATATACTTTTCATGATATTATTTATATGCTATATTTTAATAGAAATCAATGGAGAAGTGGAATTAATGTTAAAAAATTTGCTTTCTATGCACCTTTAAAATATATTGAATATGAGAAATGAAACCTTTGTCTTGTTGAAGTGATGCCTCTATTTTCATAACCAGCCCTGGAAAGCTAAATTTTTCTTGAGTTATTTAGAGTGGTACACTAAGAAATAGTGTGCTTATATCTGTTACCTTTTTTTTTTTTCTAATAATTTGGAATTGAATCTACACTAAAACCTTTTCAGTTCTACCGTTTATTACTCTTTTTTCTTTTCTTTTATGCCTCTGGTCTAATTCTCTGTCAGCAGTCATAAATGCAAGGTTCATTTTATTTTAGTTTTATCCCATCTCCTTCCATAGCTGAACTACAACATTGAACTGTTCTCAAGTCACTCACAGATGCTATTATAAAACCGTTTCATCTCTTCAGTTCCTAATATTGACTCTTTTTTTGTTCTTTTAAAGAAGATGGTACCGTGTGTGTCCCTGGTCAGTCATAAAGGTCTAATGCTGTTGTCTTCTCTTTGAGGTCTGGTTATAGCACCTAATTCCACTGATAAAACGTGACCTGATGTGTTGTTTTGAAAGGCATTGCAAATATAGCTTTTGACTATTTTTTTTTTCTCTGCAGTTTCCTGTAAAATAAGACAAGAGTCCAATTTATTTTCTCAGTGCTTTGCCACTTTTGGAGAAGGAAATGGCAGCCCACTCCAGGATTCTTACCTGGAGAATTCCATGGATGGAGGAGCCGGGAAGGCTGCAGTCCGTGGTGTAGCAGAGTTGGACACGACTGAGCAACTCTCACTCAGTCACTTGCCACTATTAAAGTAGTTACTGTCAATGTGTATATCTAATTAAAAAATTTTAATAGTTTTGTTACTTAAATAAACCAGAGTTACTAGCCTTTTCTCTAAGTTCTTTGTTAAGCAATTTCAGGTTTTTCTTCATCCCTTCAACATTATAAATTAAGCGAGCTAAGGAGTTGCTCTGTTTTGAAGGTGGCTACCTTGGTAGTTCAGATGGTAAAGAATCTGACTGCAATTTGGAAAACCCAGGTTTGATCCTTAGGTCAGGAAGATCCCCTGGAGGAGGAAATGGCAACCCACCCCAGTATTCTTGCCTAGAGAATCCCATGGACAGAAGAGCCTGGCAGGCTACAGTCCAGAGGATCGCAAAGAGTTGGACTCCACCGAGTGACTAACACTTTCACTTTCTGTTTTAATAGCTTCTGCTCTAGTGGTAAGCACAATAACACTGATGCTGCTCTTAGAGAGAGAAGACCAAAGACCCTGACTGTCTGGACAGCCTAGCCTGCAGAAACGAGGCAAGACACGTCTCCCTTTGATTATTTTATTATAAGAAAAATAGGTTAAGAAAAAAATGTATGAAGTCAAGGACAGGAGGTGGTTTGAACACATGCCGACGTGCTAGAGCCATTTTAAAGACATTAATCTCCTAGTTCTGGAGAAAATGGACCAGCTCCTGTCCCTGCTCCCTGTGTCTGCTTGATCTCGGAGTACAGACTGTGATGGGAAAGTGAGGGCTGCTGTGGACTGGGTGTTTGAGTCCCCACTCAAGTCGGATATTGAAGCCCTCATTGCCGGTGTGATGGTATTTGGAGGTGGCCTTTGGGAGACAATNGGGAAGAACAGTGGAGAAAGTTGAATTTTCCTTGATATGTTTTTCTTCTCAGGATCTTGGATCATTACATTATGGCTGCCTTAGTTGCTCTCTGATCCATTTACTTAACTTTTTGTATTTTATCCAGGTTTTATAGTTGTTCACAGTGGGGACAGTTAGTCTGTTACAAGATACTTTATCATAGCTGAAAGTAGACAGCTCAATCCAATGAGGTAGATTAGTGACAGGATTGATTAGCTTCTGACAGAGGAGAATGGGAAAGATCTCAAGGCTGGATAGACAGATATTAACAAAGGTTCAATGTCAAAATAACTATTATATTTTATGTTTATTTTTTCTCTTACTGTGAGCCTCATATACTTTTCATGATATTATTTATATGCTATATTTTAATAGAAATCAATGGAGAAGTGGAATTAATGTTAAAAAATTTGCTTTCTATGCACCTTTAAAATATATTGAATATGAGAAATGAAACCTTTATCTTGTTGAAGTGATGCCTCTATTTTCATAACCAGCCCTGGAAAGCTAAATTTTTCTTGAGTTATTTAGAGTGGTACACTAAGAAATAGTGTGCTTATATCTGTTACCTTTTTTTTTTTTCTAATAATTTGGAATTGAATCTACACTAAAACCTTTTCAGTTCTACCGTTTATTACTCTTTTTTCTTTTCTTTTATGCCTCTGGTCTAATTCTCTGTCAGCAGTCATAAATGCAAGGTTCATTTTATTTTAGTTTTATCCCATCTCCTTCCATAGCTGAACTACAACATTGAACTGTTCTCAAGTCACTCACAGATGCTATTATAAAACCGTTTCATCTCTTCAGTTCCTAATATTGACTCTTTTTTTGTTCTTTTAAAGAAGATGGTACCGTGTGTGTCCCTGGTCAGTCATAAAGGTCTAATGCTGTTGTCTTCTCTTTGAGGTCTGGTTATAGCACCTAATTCCACTGATAAAACGTGACCTGATGTGTTGTTTTGAAAGGCATTGCAAATATAGCTTTTGACTATTTTTTTTTTCTCTGCAGTTTCCTGTAAAATAAGACAAGAGTCCAATTTATTTTCTCAGTGCTTTGCCACTTTTGGAGAAGGAAATGGCAGCCCACTCCAGGATTCTTACCTGGAGAATTCCATGGATGGAGGAGCCGGGAAGGCTGCAGTCCGTGGTGTAGCAGAGTTGGACACGACTGAGCAACTCTCACTCAGTCACTTGCCACTATTAAAGTAGTTACTGTCAATGTGTATATCTAATTAAAAAATTTTAATAGTTTTGTTACTTAAATAAACCAGAGTTACTAGCCTTTTCTCTAAGTTCTTTGTTAAGCAATTTCAGGTTTTTCTTCATCCCTTCAACATTATAAATTAAGCGAGCTAAGGAGTTGCTCTGTTTTGAAGGTGGCTACCTTGGTAGTTCAGATGGTAAAGAATCTGACTGCAATTTGGAAAACCCAGGTTTGATCCTTAGGTCAGGAAGATCCCCTGGAGGAGGAAATGGCAACCCACCCCAGTATTCTTGCCTAGAGAATCCCATGGACAGAAGAGCCTGGCAGGCTACAGTCCAGAGGATCGCAAAGAGTTGGACTCCACCGAGTGACTAACACTTTCACTTTCTGTTTTAATAGCTTCTGCTCTAGTGGTAAGCACAATAACACTGATGCTGCTCTTAGAGAGAGAAGACCAAAGACCCTGACTGTCTGGACAGCCTAGCCTGCAGAAACGAGGCAAGACACGTCTCCCTTTGATTATTTTATTATAAGAAAAATAGGTTAAGAAAAAAATGTATGAAGTCAAGGACAGGAGGTGGTTTGAACACATGCCGACGTGCTAGAGCCATTTTAAAGACATTAATCTCCTAGTTCTGGAGAAAATGGACCAGCTCCTGTCCCTGCTCCCTGTGTCTGCTTGATCTCGGAGTACAGACTGTGATGGGAAAGTGAGGGCTGCTGTGGACTGGGTGTTTGAGTCCCCACTCAAGTCGGATATTGAAGCCCTCATTGCCGGTGTGATGGTATTTGGAGGTGGCCTTTGGGAGATAATGAGTCGTGAGGGGAGCAGGGAATTGTATCACTGTCCTCAGAATGAGAGACATCAGAGAGATGCTCTGTTCCTTGGCCATGTAAGGAAGCAGCAGGAAGATGGCCGTCTGCAAAGTAGGAGTGGGTTCTCATTCACTACCAGCTCCACCAGCACTCAGCTTTGGACTTCCCAGCCTCCAGACTCTGACAGATGGATGTCTGTGGTTTAGGTCACCTGTTCTTTGTTTTGCTATAGCAGCCTGAAAAGCTTAAGGTAGCCAGAGACAGCAGAGGACATCCTCACAAAAGGAGAAAGAGCAAAGAGAGGAAGGAACCATCTGCTCAAGAAGCAGGTTGTTTCAGGAGCCTTTTGAGGTGTCTGGGAGTAAAACAGACTGGCCTACGGAATAGAGTCTCCCTTGTTGAGAAATATCTGATCCACTAAGTCACAGTCTCATTAACAGAGTGTGTGTGTGTTTGTGGAGGATATGTGTGTGTGTGTACTGAAGAGATACTGGTAACAATTGTGTCTAATTCTTTGTTTTCACAGAGATTTTACAGCTCTCATCATTAATACTCCCTTGGCTATATCTTTTCCATCATCCACTTAGATGGTGAAAGAGAAAGGTTGAGTTTGAACCTCAAAGTTCAGTTTCAGTGTATAAAACACAATCCTTTACAGAATTACATGACAATATGAGGAAAAAAATGGAAGAAAAGTTGCTTATTCATCTTTTGTATACTTTAATCATAGAAGTGACTTGAGTTTCTATACATGCCCAAAAAAACTGCAGAATTTTAAAAAATATGTATGGTTATAGCCATTGAAATTTGTAGAGATACACATAAAACACTGTTTCTAGAAAACCAGAAAAAATAATTTCTAATTATAAATAAGAATTTCTTTTTAAAATTATTTTAATTGGAGGATAATTATTTTACAATATTGTGATGGTTTTTGCCATACATAAATTTGTGTTCACCATTTATAGATCACAAGGATGCTTCACAGTTAATGTCATCCCTTCTAGGATAGTACAAAACATCAGAAACTTATCTTCTATTTGCTTTATTCAGTGTATTTCTAAGATGGAATTTAATACTTGTCCATAGGATTTATTCCAGATTTTAAACATCTAATGAGAAACATACATTCTGCTATTTGCATCTTAGTTATCCAGCTCTCTGACATTGGCTGAAATTTCAGTACCAAATGTCTGATAAGTATCTGTTTTTCTTCAAGGCAGAGTTATTTTTGAAAAGCATTGGTCCTTTTAATAGGATCTGCTAATACACCATAAATAAACCAAAAGCCTCCAAAATGTTTTTCCTCTGGAACTGTTGTCTCAAATATAAGTTCTGTGTTAAATGTTCCCATTTTTTGCCCTTGTCCCTCCAAGTCTCCCCTCTTCAGGTCCGCTTCATTTAAATAATGGAAGTAATGCTTTCTCATGTGCTTCTAGTTGCTTTCATGGACTTCTAACACAAAACTCTAATAATTTACTGCCCTTTCTTGTTTGGAGGTCTATTTACCACCTGTACCAAGAGTATATATTTTTTTAAAGCAGGGGCTATGTTGCATTCATCAAAGTGATGTGCAGTGAGTAGTGTGGTTGGAACTTGATTAGTTCCTCTGTACTGGTCCTTTCCTGTTTCCTTGTCCAAAAATCTTTCTTGAGCCGAGGTTTGAAGAAACCAAACAATACAACTTCAGGCAAAGTAATGGAAAAATACATTTCTAGGTCAATAGGCAATGTGTAAAGCATTTTAAAGGACAGTGTTTTGCGTTGTTCCTTTTTGATGCAGGCAAATGGTAAGGACATGAGAAACAGCACTCTGATCATCCACCAGTAGTGGCTTCTCATGTAGTCTCCACTGAGAGGCCGTACATACATTCCTGGGATATATGGATAATGACTGGGTGCATGTGAAAGGCCTTGTGGTCACACTTTAGAGAGAAGGGGCTGTGGTAAGAAAAAAAGATGGAATCTTAAAATGAGAGTGGCATATAAAATAATTCTTGTAGTTGACTAAGGTTAACAACTTTATTTCCTTCTTTTGAGTTAACAATAATGCCTAAATCCCTGTTGAGTCTTTATGACAATTCTAGGGTTTGCAATCTCAAGTTTGAGGATTCTTGTGTGGGTGAGTCTTTCACTTCTGTTCAAGATTTTATATGTATAATAGGAGTCATTAAAATGCTGAGAACTTTCTAAATCATGTGTCACTAATGGGGGAAAATGCATTATGTAGGTAATCCATATGAAGCATTTGTAGAATCTTAGCAGATTGAATAAGTAGAAAATGATATTATTTATTCATGTGAGACATGTAGAAGCCTGTTCAAAGCATACAGTCCAGTGTTAAATCCAGCCCAGAATCTTAGATCAGCTCAATCTAAGAGAAGGGCTCTGCCAGGGAAGAGAAGTCAGCAAAATGTTGTACCCTACATTGATAAGGGGCTTCCAGGTGACTCCTGTGGTACAGAATCTGCCTGCCAATGCAGGAGATGCAGGTTCAATCCCTGGGTTGGGAAGATTCCCTGGAGGAAGAAATGGCAACCCATTCCAGGATTCTTGCCTGGAAAATCCCATCCCACCGAAGAGCCTGGTGGGCTACAGTCCATGAAGTCACAAAGACTTGGACCACGACCGAGCATGCATGCAGTTACACTGATTGGACAGTCACTGCCTGAGAGCCCCACACTTTCATATGGTTTTCCTTCAGACCTTCCACTGTTGCCTCATCCACTACCCATTTATTTTTCCTCCCTGCAGTCTACTTCATTGTATCAGTTTTTCAATTATTTTCTCATGATTTGTGTCCATCACCTCATTGTTTGGTTTCCAGTTTCTTTAAACTTGTTTTCGCCCTTTCATTTTATGCCTCTGTTTCCCTTTCCAACCATTGAATTAATTCTCCTCTGTGACTCTTCTTTAACATGACCAATCTTAGGATTGCATTACTATTTGTGAACCAAGAAATCCCCAGCAATTCCTTTTTTCATAAATCAGATGAGTAGCAGGACCCATTGGAAAGAAATCTATTGGGCTTGTTCCAAGGTCCTTACTGCAGATGGCTCTTGGGTGGCTTCTTCACCTACCTGGGGAGTGTCCTTTGCCCTGAAGCACTGACTCAGAGAGAACAAGACCAAACCCCCCCTCATATCCCAGTTACACTCGTTTAAAGAAGACATGGCATATGCATCAGTGGCTTTTTCAGAACCTCTAAAACTGCATTTTGTTTCAGGATAGCTGTTTAAATATCAGCTTGGAAATGCCAGGCCTTTCCTAAGGACATAGTGGTGAGCGATTCCAAAGCAGAACAAGATGGCCATACATCTTCAGTCATGCTGCTTGACAAAAGTAAATCTTGCTTTATGGATCTAAGCTTCGCCTTTCCAAATACACGCGTCTGCAGACAGTGATGATTAATAGATGACAGTGAAGCCTGGCACCACAGGGCCCGATTAATGGCGGTGACATCATGACTTTTAAATATGCTATTAATGCTAGCTCCTGTGAGAAATGCAGATGTGACACGTGGATTTTCATGACATTTGCATAGATGCAGAAAAATATTTTCTGATGACCTTTCCCCTTAGATTAATCACTGATGTGTGCCGCAGCACCAGAGGACAGTGAACTCTACCTTTCCTGGCTTCCTTGGAGGAGATCTTAAGTTGTTCTAGTGGTATTGGAGTAACTTCTTTTCATACCCTGAGGCTGACTAGGACACAAATTTATAGGATTCCCAGTGGGTGGATGCACTCCCTGAAATTTAGTATTCTTGGAATGCGAGCGCTTGTACTGAGCAAATATGTCAAATATACTAGGTGTTGTCTAATTTATTGTCTTTCCACCCCTATTTGCTTGAAAGAGGAAAGAGGGCATAGAGGAAATTGTTACTCCCGTATTACCAACCGAGAAATAAGTGCCCCAGTCTGTTCTTACTGAGGTGTGGGGTGTGTATTGTTAAATTGAGCAGCTTATAGGATATGGACTTAGCTCTTCCTTGGAATCCTTACCAGGGAACCTAGGTCAAGTTCAAGGGTTCCTTCCTCACTCAGATACATAACCGTATGGTCATCTTCAGATCACATGCATATGCTCATCCACAGCAGTCAGATTCCTGCAAACTTGTACCTTATTCTATAATGGGGTACAGCAGCCAGGAAGGTCCACCATATGTTAAATGAGTTCTTAGACATGGTGGCAGAAAGTGGTGGTGGCAGTTGACAAAGGATGCCTAAGAGCTTTTGAATTCCCAGCCTGACTCCTTGGGAGACAAAGAATGTCTAAGGATTTGGGGTCTCCCTCAGGTTGAGGAAGATGTAGTAACTATTTAAGAAAGCTTGAGGTGGTTGGAGAACAGAACTGTAGAAAGCAATACAAGTGGGAGCAGATTGGAGGAATGCTTTAAACATAACTACATGCAGCAACTGTAAAGGATACTATTCAAGTGTCTTCTCAGTACCAGATGATTACCTCCATCATCAATAAACCTCATAGTTCCCTTAAGGTAGGTATGGTCATCCTCATTTTTCTATGGAAGATGTGGGATTTTGAGAAGGTATTTAAATTGCTGTAGATTCCACATCTAAAAAATGGTGAACCTGGGCTTCATCTCTAGATTTGTCTGACTTTCCCAACATGCCTCATTATTTTTGCTTTTCCATTACATTCTTGTTTGCAGAATAAATGTAAAACTGAAATGATATATGATCCATATGAATTCCTGAGTCATTAGCTGGTGGGGCATGTCCTGTTTCCAATGCTTAGGTCAGGGTCAAAGATATTATTTCTGACACCATGATCTCTAAGATCTTGTTTAACTCTAGCATTCTGTAGTTCTGTGTTAGTGAATACTATATCCTGACCTTTCTCTCACCCCTCTGACAATATCTTTCACCTCCTGCTCAACCTTTAACTAGCTGCTTCCATTACCTAGCTTCACTCTTCAGTTTGACTACAGGACACGGGTTATTTTAAGGAAAAAATAATTGGCTTCTAACTGCAAGTATAGTAATTGGCGTTCACTACGGCCTTTGCCAGTTGGGATAGTTGTAACCTTGTAAGCTGAGGAAACTGACCTCTGATTCTAGAGAAGAACAAAAGACCTGACAAAGAGTGTTTCTATGCAGAAAGTCTACATTGTAGGGACAGAAACAGGAGGCCAGGGTTGGGAGGCATATAGATAGCTTAAAATGCAAGAAATTGAATTTTGCCTCAAAGGATTTAGCATTTCACATCCTCTTGCCTAAACTTCTTGAACAGTAGCAGACCCCCAGTGGTATTCACAAACACAAAATGCTAAAAATAAAAAGAAACTTGGAGATAATTTAATGCACCTATTTCACTTTTGATGAAGAGACTGATGCCTGGCAAAGTTATAGAAACAAACAAAAAAATCAAAGCCCTAATTACAACTGTACATCTCAGATTCTTTTAAAATCATAGGTGAAATATTATAAATTAAGTCATAAATTTAGCACTGAAACATAGTTCTAATAAGCTCTTCTAACAACTTCAGTAAAACCTCACGTCTGCTCTTTGGCAAAAATGGATGAAATATCAGTTATTTTGTATTCTTAGACTGTTGTTTAAAAATACTGTTACTTGCTTAGAAAAATATTTTTTGATGTTTTGTTCTAGGAAAGTAGCTTGTCAATTTAGGCATCTGTTTCTGGGATCTCTCTTATAAAGACAGAATAAAAGTTGCTCATTGCCAGAGTTGCTAAGGAACCACTGCTTCTAAGTAAATATTGACTAGAAAGAAAAAGAAAAGGGACAATCTTAGAACTCCCTTTGAATATCTTCTGTCTGGCTTTCATTTTGTTTTTCTCCCCACTTTCTGGTCTGTAAACAAAGATACAAAAATGAAGAGATAAAGATATAGCCTTGATCTGGGAGGAAAAATTGACATGCAAGGTCAGGAACCTTCTCCTAGTAGAGAATGAAGTGGAAGACATTAATGAAACTAAGAACCCAGAGACGAGTCTAAAGGCACATTAAAAAGAAATAATAAACTATCTGTGAAACACCTGAATGAGTTGGAGTCAGGACTGGGGTACTGAAACTTGGAATTTTCCTGACTTCTCTTTTCCTGCACCCTGCTTTCCTTCTGTTTCAAAGGGACTTGGCTAAACTTCCAAATGTATTTTGGACCTGACGGTTTCTCACCACCACTACCACTGATCACCTGATCCCAGCTACCATCATCTTTTACTTTGATTGTTATGATGCCTCATAGCTGCTCTCTGGTTCTGCATTCGCCTCATATAGCCTAGCCCACAGATGGCAAATTTATCTGTAGAGGGCCTGAAAGTAAATATTTTAGATTTTAGGGGTCATGTGATCTTTGTCACAACTACTCCTCTCTGTTATGATTGTGTGAAAATGGCAATAGACAATAGACAAATGAATAAGCATGGCTGCATTTCAAAAAACCTTGACTGAAATACTTAAATTTGAGTTTCATACTATTTCCACGTGCATGGAATATTATTCTTCACTTTATTTCTTTTTGGTCAACCACTTAGAAACATGGAAAACATTCTTAGCCTGCAGGTGGTACAAAACAGGCAGAAGGCCAGAGTGATCTTGTGAAATAATAAGTTCACATACTTCTATTCCAGACACTTCATGTTTTAATATATCATCTAAAAGCCAACATTTATGATAACCTGTGGTTTTTCCAGTGGGCATGTATGGATGTGAGAGTTGGACTATAAAGAAAGCTGAGCACCGAAAAATTGATGCTTTTGAACTGTGGTGTTGGAGAAGACTCTTGAGAGTCCCGTGGACTGCAAGGAGATCCAACTGGTCCACCCTAAAGGAAATCAGTCCTGAATGTTCATTGGAAGAACTGATGTTGAAGCTGAAATTCCAATACTTTGGCCACCTGATGCGAAGAGCTGACTCATTTGAAAAGACCCTGATGCTGGGAAAGAATGATGGCAGGAGAGGAAGGGGATGACAGAGGATGAGATGGTTGGATGGCATCACTGACTCGATGGACATGGGTTTGGGTGGACTCTGGGAGTTGGTGATGGACAGGGAGGCCTGGCATGCTGCAGTTCATGGGCTGTGAAGAGTTGGACATGACTGAGCAACTGAACTGAAAAAAGGCTCTACTTTAGGTAACTGAAAAAAAAAAAAGCCCCTATAAACAAATAGTGCATAATTCACCATTGTGTGATTCACCTCACCTGTAGCCCCAGCTCTCCTATGCACGTTACTGATAGGATGGATTTTAGAAGGTTTCTTTCTAATCTAGTAGATCATCACCTCATAATAGTCTTATGGGGGCTGACACCAAGCAAAACTATGATGTAGGTGAATGGCCTGAGCACCATGCTCCTCTGCTGTTCTATTGCCCTAGAAATTCTCACTGTGTCACTTTTCTTTCCATGTCTTCACAGTCTTGCACTCTGAGCTCTTTGTAGTTGTAGCTAATCTCTTCTTTTTAAATGGTTGAAAGCTTCCTTCTCAAAGAACAGTGACCCAATCCACCTAATATTTGTGGACTCTGAAGGATATGAGACCACTGGGGATAACATCTTTGATTGGTGATGGTCTGGTTTCTCCATGAGTAGGACTGTTGATGGCCTCATCTGACTCATATTCTGTACCCACTGAGTAAATAACTGTAATAATTCTATGCAGAACTCAATCTGCCAAGTTTCTATTAAAGTCCTTGTGTGGAGTTTCTCACTGAATTCTCTCCAACATTGGGAAGGCACCCTTAGTATCACCATCATACAAGAAATGGGATTGTTGAGATTAATATAAGGAATAAAGCCTGGACTGAGGTGAAAAACAAATGTCTAAAGAAGGAAATCAATGTGTGACAAATAAATCTAAGTAACTGAAGCAAAGGTACATTTGCTCATGTTATTTCTTTTGCCCAGAATTCTTTTCTTTGCCTCATCGTTTCCTTGTACCCACCTGCAGAGTTACCAGCCCTCATGGCCTGATTTCTGGCTATCACTCTTCCCTCTTACTGCTGTATTCCCACAGTGATTCTATCTTCATCGATTTTAAACCACTCACCACCTATATCCAGAAAGATTACTTAGACATCCATGAGCAACAGAACTTGAGTTTCCTTGACAGGTAGAAATAGACCTCCTTATTTTTATCCCCCACTCCATCTTTACAGCACTTTCTACATAGCAGGTGTTCTTTAAAACTTTGAATAAGTGAAAGAAATCCTAGAAATGAATTTTAAAGTACAGATAATGACATAATGAAAATGCCCGCTAATATTTAAGCCAAAATGCCAGGATTAAAGAGGGTCAGATGTCATGTGACCTTAAGTGTCTAGTAATGATTAGCAAAGGCATTTTAGCCGAGAAAAGACTTTTATGATATATAGGATTGCATGTTTTTTCTTCTCCTGTGTCATTATTGATAAAATTGTATCACTCTTTATAGAAGCAATCAATTCCATTTCTCTTGCTGCCCAGTGGGCTGCTTCAGTTCTTCAGTTGACCTCTCACTCTATGCAAAAGGTTCTACTTTGCATTAGGACCTCTTCAGATAAACTTGCAAAGTGTCTGATGATTAGATTGGCAGGCTGATTTCAAGTGTTCTATTTTTATCTCCCTTGCTTCCTTTATTGTGTCACCTTGGACAAAACACTTAGTCCAGGTTTATATGTAAGGTTTTTTACTTTAAAACAATGCTTCATGATAAACTCATATCCAGACAGTAGAAAGCAATTTTCCTAAGTGCATTACTCGTTTGGTTTCCATCTACACATGAACTTCCAAGACTCTACTTACATATCCCGTCATGCAATGTTGCCTCTATAATTCTCTGCATCTCAGGAAGGTGGATGTCTCTTGTCATTTGTTTGTGGCCACCAAGATCATTCACTGATGCTTATGCATTATTCCCTACGCTCCATCCTGGTTAGGCAGACAGCAGTGCCTTGCTTGCTAGGAATGTGGGTTTGCCCTTAAAGTGTATTAAATAACTCTAGCAGTGCTATAACTGCTCTGTTACCTAAAATTAAAACCCAATCTAAAATTCTGAGTGATGAAATGTTCTCTTGAAGTGGAAAACAAGATCACTTTTTGAAGACGTTACAGGCCTTCAGGGTTGTAGACTAGGCAGAGAATTGTGATGGGGAGATAGCCTTGCCTTTATTGTTAAATCATATATTAAATGTAAACTATTTTCTGGGATAAAGAAATATGGAGCCAGTAGTGTGTTATTTCTGCTGCTTATGCATGATTTAAGTGCTTACTTGGCTGAATATGTCTATGGAGGGTAGGGACCTGGGAAGAGAGACATCCTCAAGGAAGTAATGACCATTTGAAATGAAGAGACTTTCTAATTTTTGTTAACCTTGCAGTTTTTTGAATCTATTTGCCTTAAGTATAAACCTTAAATGGTTTTTCCATTTATCCTAAGAGGTTTCTTTGTAGGGGTTTGTCATCCAGCTGCCTGAGTTAAGGATTCAGTCCATAGTCAAAGAACAAAACAAACATCCACAGCCCTGCCTGTCGCTGTTTACTCCATTTCTCATACCCAAGAGAAAGAAGTTTGTTGGTAAGAGCAGTGAATAGTGAGGGCTTCTTGAGGCCTACAAAGAAGTTGTTGTTGTCAGAGTTGGTATCAGAGACATAGCTCATTTTGCCCATGTGATTAGGAAACGTAGTAATTCAAACAGAGCAAATGGAAATGTATTTCCTTTTGTTTATTAAGCTAAGATTGTATGGAAATGGATGTTCTTGGGAATAGTCAGAAAATTTTCAATTTGTTTCCAAAAAAGTTTCTAAAAAGACTGAAAAAACTCCTTATACATGGCAAAAAAGAGTATGGCCCAACTTTACGTTGCTATGTTGTAGTTTTCTTTAAAAAAGAAAAAGCAAGGGGAATCCTGACTGTATTTATAATAGCAAATTTATATACTGTTCTCTGCTCTGATATTTTTGAATTACCTTTAGGTAGTTCATTTTGTGAAAGTGTTCATTATTTATCTTCCACTCGCCAGTTTCACCTGTGTAGGTCAGCTGACCACATCAAGAAAGTGCATTCTGGCTTTGAGTTCATCCCCCGACCTTGACTGGAGCAGCTGGAGGCTTTTGCCCCATTTCATTTGGTGGTTCCCTTGACAGCACCTTGGTTAATTCTTCTGAGGTTCTCATTTCTGGAAGGTGATATCTGAAAGCACTCTTTGCCACTTGTCACATGTTTGACCTCAGAGGCTGATTGATGAGTCTATTCTTGTGACTAATGGAGTTATTTACTTCTGATATATATTTAATCCTGTTCTTCCACCTGATGGATGGGGAAAGTATGTTTATTTGAAAACTAAAGAAACTCTTGTGACTTTTACTGAGTTGGAAAGGATAGACATTATCTTGTGCATGCTTCAAAAAATGAGGTAAACTTCATAATGAAGCCAATGAGTTATGGTTAGAATTGAACTTGGGAACTATAGCTAATTGATCTTCCAGGTGGCACTAGTGGTAAAGAACCTGCCTACTAGTGCAGAAGACATAAGAGTTACAGGTTTGATCTCTGAGTTGGGAAGATCCCCTGGAGAAGGGCATGGCAGTCTACTCCAATATCCTTGCCTGGAGAATCCCATCGGACAGAGGAACCTGGCAGGCTACAGTCCATAGAGTTGCATAGAGTCAGACACAACTAAAGGGACTTAAGCATGTGTTAGCACTATTTAGAAAAGTACTGAAACACATATATGTAATAAATAAGTAAAACACATTTTTTGAAACTGAACTGCCTTTCTTAAAGAATATTTTTCTCTAAAGGAAATGACTGATGAAACTTAACTTGCATGGGGTTTTAAAAGGAGTCATCTAAATGAAACATAACTTGTAATTTTAATTTTTCAGTTAAAATATGAACTATAAAAATAATTGTATCACTATTTTCACTTCAGAGGAAATATATTTCCACTTTACCTTAAGGACGAGATAGACCATCTATTCATTCTAAATTCATATAATGATCACTCAATAAGTGATAAAAGAGACTATATTACTGAAGGAGGAAACAATCCCTGCATTTAATGAAAGTCTAGTCTAGTGAATATGTAAGAAATTGTAATTTGTACGAGAAAGGCATGAGTGCTATGACAGAGTCACTCAAGGGTTCAGATGATTTCTATAATGCCTAAGGGGTGTTTTAAGAAAACATTGACTTGAAACTAGGCTTTGAAAGAATATAATTTGAAGCAGCAGGTAGAAAAATAATCCAGAGAGATAGCTGAGATTGGATCTCAGGATGTTTTTTTAATAGACCAAGTGATGGAAAACATATTTGGTAGATGTTAGAAAGCCAATATATGTGCTTGAGAGAATATGATCAGATTAAGGAAATTCATTTGAATATCTAATTTTGGTTAAATTTAAAAACAGAAGGACCTTGAAAGCATAAAAAATAGCTATTAAATGATCAAAATAATCTAGTGATAGTTGATAAGGCCTGACTTTGGGCGATTGACTTGGGACTGATGGATTAGTGAAGGACTCCAGGTAGGTGGGAACATGGTAGCTCACTGAATGGAGGAAGCAAAGAGCACAGGTCAAGGATGACCCAGACTTTGATTCTGTGTGATGAGTGGTGAGTAGTAGAAAACTTTTATCAGCAAACCTATGAGAGGTAGTTGCTTCACTCTGACCTGTGTCTCCCATTTGGGCATCAAAACATGCAGTATTGCCAAAGAGCTAATAGATGTTAGGTATTAGTGAAATAAGAACAGTGGTTTTTTTTTTTTTAACTTTTTTAAACTGCCTTTGGCAGTTAGAGCCCATCTTTGATTTTATACAAATAGCCTCTGATGTAAACTTTTTCAGAATTGTTTTCCAAAATCTCTTATCTTTTTCCTTTAAACAGTTTAAACAATGTAATTTTAAAGTTCTTTTTTTAAAAGACAGGTTTGAATAAGCTTCATGACATGTATATATAGATTTTGAAAAGCCTGGAGGGAAAGAGAGAAATCACCTAATTTAAAGCTTTATTTTGAAGTGGTGGGAACTGAGGCCTGGAGAGGTAAAGAAAAATAAATGCATATAATCACTCAGTGACAGAAAGTAGCTCATGGCTCCTAACTTCAGAAAGGCATATATGAGATTTAACCATATGATGTAACTGTAATTTTTAAGGGTCAAAATCTTTAGAATATCAGAAACTATAGTAACAAAACATTTGATAAAGAATAAAATATGTGACTACTTATATATCAGGCTACGATTTCACTAATAAAGAACTGGTTTATCAGTGTATATAGTTAGGGAGTAATTTCAGTGACAAATGGTGCACACAGATTAAACTCTTTATTAGAAACCTGGAAAAGCAATAAACAACCTTGATGGCACATTTATTTGAAGGACACTGACTGAGAAGGTATTACAAACACACTGAAGCTTGAGAAAGCAAAAATTATTTAGGGTCCTAGACCAAATAGAATAAGATATTTTAAAAAACAAGCCAATGCATTTGAGAAACATTTTACTCTTTGGTCTGCGAGCAACAGGGAGATAAATGCCTGTTCTAACAAAAAAGCAAAATAAATAGTATTTATAAATGCCCTAATATCAGTATTGAATAGGCAATGGGATAGGCCCCCAAGTCACTTTTAGGTGGTTCCTGTCTGACTCTTTGTGACCACATGCACTACAGTACACCAGGCCTCCCTGTCCATCACCAACTCCCGGAGCTGCTCAAACACATGTCCATTGAGTCGGTGATGCCATCCAACCATCTCATCCTCTGTCATCCCCTTCACCTGCCTTCAATCTTTCCCAGCATCAGGGTCCTTTTCAATGAGTCAGTACTTCGCATCAGGTGGCCAAAGTATTGGAGCTTCAGCTTCAGCATTTGTCCTTCTAATGCATATTCAGGACTGATTTCCTTTAGGATGGACTGATTGGATCTCCTTGCAGTCCAAGGGACTCTCAAGAGTCTTCCCCAACACCACAGTTCACAAGCATCAATTCTTCAGCACTCAATTTTTTACTTTCATTCTTTCAATGAAAACTCATTATGCACCTAATCTGTACATTTTTGTTTCATTTAATCCTAAAAGAAACAAAGGCAAATTAACCAAACTAAGAACCTGAGAAATGTGTACTGATATTACAGATCAGGAAAGTGAGTCCCACAGTGAAGAGAAGGGTGCAACTCCACATGCCTGCAAAGGACAGAGCCTTTTTTTCATAATTACTTTCCTCTGAGTCACGTCCCAAATGGAGTTCTCAGATTTTTCAAAGAGAATAGAATATGTTGTATCAAACACAGTGTAAAACATTGGTATGTCCTGGGGTCAAAGGAGCATAGCCTGGGGCTAGTTAAAGAGGCTAATCATGTACTGCTTTGTTATAAGAGCCTTAGAACAATCCTGTCCAGTTATGACTTTGCATTTCAATGGAAAAAGAGGGCTCCCTGAAGCAGGGAGAAAATAAGATGCTGCCTTCTTTCTTCCAAGAAGTAAGGATCTCTCAGAATTGCAGTTGTTGCAGGGGTACAAGGACTACGCTGGCTGCGGATTAGGAGACTAATGTATTAGTACTGTTCCTGATGGCTCAGAGGTTAAGCATTTGCCTGGAATGCGGGAGATCCGGGTTCAATCCCTGGGTCAGGAAGATCCCTTGGAGAATGAAATGGTAACCCACTCCAGTACTCTTGCCTGGAAAATCCCATGGAGGGAGAATCCCTTGGAGGCAGGAGCCTGGTAGGCTACAGTCCATGGGGTCACAAAGAGTCGGACACAACTGAGCGAGTTCACTTCACTTCACTTCCCAGATGACTCAGTGGATAAAAAATCTGCCTGCAGTGCAGAAATCTTAGGAGCCATGGCTTCAATCCCTGGGTCAGAAAGATCCCCTGAAGGAGGTCATGGCAACCTACTCCAGTATGCTTGCCTGGAGAATCCCCCAGAGGATCCTGGCAGGCTACAGTCCATGGGGTCCCCCAAAGTTGGACATGACTAAGTATGCGAAGAGCTGTCATTTGAAAAGACTCTGATGCTGGAAAGATTGAGGGCAGGAGGAGAAGGGGATGACAGAGGATGAAATGGTTGGCTGGTATCACTGACTCAATGGACATGGATTTGGGTGGACTCTGGGAATTGGTGATGGACAGGGAGGCCTGGCGTGCTGCAGTTCACAGGGTCGCAGAGAGTCAGACACAACTGAGGGACTGAACTGAACTGAAGTACGCATACTAGCAATCAGCTGTGTGACAGTGAATATATCTTTTTATCTCTTTGAGCCTTGGTGTTTTCTTCAAGGAGATTGGACTGAAGGAGTTTTAAGCTTCCCCATAGCTCTGAGATACCTCCTCCATAGGTCATGCAACAGAGAGGGAACACAGCCCCACCTATCAATATAAAATTGGATTAAAAATTTACTGAGAATGGCCCTGTCCATCAGAACAAGACCCAGTTTCCCCCTCAGTCTTTCTCATCAGGAGGCTTCCATAAGCCTCTTATCCTTGTCCATCAGAGAGCAGACAAAATGAAAACCACAATCACAGAAAACTTACCAAACTGATCATATAGACCATAGCCTTGTGGCCTCGGTGAAACTCAGTGAAACTCAGTGAAAACTCAGTGAAACTATGAGTCATGCCATGTAGGGCCACTCAAGATGGATGAGTCATGGTGGAGAGTTCTGATAAAATGTGATCCACTAGAGAAGGAAATGGCAAACCACTTCAGTATTTTTGTCTTGATGACCCCATGAAGTATGAAAAGGCAAAAAGATAGGACACTGAAAGATGAACTTCCCAGGTCAGTAGGTGCCCAATATGCTACTGGAGATCAGTGGGGAAATAATTCCAGAATGAAGAGATGGAGCCAAAGCAAAAACAATGCTCAGTTGTGGATGTGACTGGTGATGGAAGTAAAGTCCAATGCTGTAAAGAGCGATATTGCATAGGAACATGGAATGTTAGGTCCACAAATCAAGGCAAATTGGAAGTGGTCAAAAGGAGATGGCAAGAGTGGACATCTACATTTTAGGAATCAGTGAACTGAAATGGATTGGAATGGGTGAATTTAACTCAGATTACCATTATATGTATTACTGTGGGCAGAAATCCCTTAGAAGAAATGGAGTAGCCATCATAGTCAACAAAAGAGTCCAGAATGCAGTACTTGGATGCAGTCTCAAAGACAACAGAATGCTCTCTGTTCATTTCCAAGGCAACCCATTCTCTATCACAGTAATCCAAGTCTATGCCCCAATCAGAAATGGTGAAAAAGCTGAAGTTGAATAGTTCTATGAAGACCTACAAGACCTTCTAGAACTAACACCCAAAAAAGATGTCCTTTTAATTAGAAGGGACTGGATTGCAAAAGTAGTAAGTCAAAGGCTACCTGGAGTAACAGGAAAGTTTGGCCTTCGAGTACAAATCAAAGCAGGTCAAAAGCTGACAGAGTTCTACCAAGAGAACTCACTGGTCATAGCAAACACTGTCTTCCAACAACACAAGAAGAGACTCTACACATGGACATCACCAGATGGTCAATACCAAAATCAGGTTGATTATATTCTTTGTAGCCAAAGATGGAGAAGCTCTATACAGTTAGCAAAAACAAGACCAGGAGCTGACTGTGGCTCAGATCATGAACTCCTTATTGCCAAATTCAGACTTAAATTGAAGAAAGTAGGGAAAACCACTGGACCATTCATATATGACCTAAATTAAATCCCTTACAATTATACAGTGGAAGTAAAAAATAGATTCAAGGGATTAGGTCTGACAAACAGAGTGCCTGAAGAACTATGGACAGAGGTTCCTGACACTGTACAGGAAGCAATGATCAAGACCGTCCCCAAGAAAAAGAAATGCAAAAAGGCAAAGGAGACAAGGAAAGATATACCCTTGTGAATGTAGAGCTCTAAAGAATAGCAAGGATAGATAAGAAATCCTTCCTTAGGGATCCATGCAGAGAAATAGAGGAAAACAATAGAATGGGAAAGACTAGAGATCTCTTCAAGAAAATTAGATATACAAAAGGAACATTTCATGCAAAGATGGGCACAGTAAAGGATAGAATGGACNATGAAATGGTTGGCTGGTATCACTGACTCAATGGACATGGATTTGGGTGGACTCTGGGAATTGGTGATGGACAGGGAGGCCTGGCGTGCTGCAGTTCACAGGGTCGCAGAGAGTCAGACACAACTGAGGGACTGAACTGAACTGAAGTACGCATACTAGCAATCAGCTGTGTGACAGTGAATATATCTTTTTATCTCTTTGAGCCTTGGTGTTTTCTTCAAGGAGATTGGACTGAAGGAGTTTTAAGCTTCCCCATAGCTCTGAGATACCTCCTCCATAGGTCATGCAACAGAGAGGGAACACAGCCCCACCTATCAATATAAAATTGGATTAAAAATTTACTGAGAATGGCCCTGTCCATCAGAACAAGACCCAGTTTCCCCCTCAGTCTTTCTCATCAGGAGGCTTCCATAAGCCTCTTATCCTTGTCCATCAGAGAGCAGACAAAATGAAAACCACAATCACTGAAAACTTACCAAACTGATCATATAGACCATAGCCTTGTGGCCTCGGTGAAACTCAGTGAAACTCAGTGAAAACTCAGTGAAACTATGAGTCATGCCATGTAGGGCCACTCAAGATGGATGAGTCATGGTGGAGAGTTCTGATAAAATGTGATCCACTAGAGAAGGAAATGGCAAACCACTTCAGTATTTTTGTCTTGATGACCCCATGAAGTATGAAAAGGCAAAAAGATAGGACACTGAAAGATGAACTTCCCAGGTCAGTAGGTGCCCAATATGCTACTGGAGATCAGTGGGGAAATAATTCCAGAATGAAGAGATGGAGCCAAAGCAAAAACAATGCTCAGTTGTGGATGTGACTGGTGATGGAAGTAAAGTCCAATGCTGTAAAGAGCGATATTGCATAGGAACATGGAATGTTAGGTCCACAAATCAAGGCAAATTGGAAGTGGTCAAAAGGAGATGGCAAGAGTGGACATCTACATTTTAGGAATCAGTGAACTGAAATGGATTGGAATGGGTGAATTTAACTCAGATGACCATTATATGTATTACTGTGGGCAGAAATCCCTTAGAAGAAATGGAGTAGCCATCATAGTCAACAAAAGAGTCCAGAATGCAGTACTTGGATGCAGTCTCAAAGACAACAGAATGCTCTCTGTTCATTTCCAAGGCAACCCATTCTCTATCACAGTAATCCAAGTCTATGCCCCAATCAGAAATGGTGAAAAAGCTGAAGTTGAATAGTTCTATGAAGACCTACAAGACCTTCTAGAACTAACACCCAAAAAAGATGTCCTTTTAATTAGAAGGGACTGGATTGCAAAAGTAGTAAGTCAAAGGCTACCTGGAGTAACAGGAAAGTTTGGCCTTCGAGTACAAATCAAAGCAGGTCAAAAGCTGACAGAGTTCTACCAAGAGAACTCACTGGTCATAGCAAACACTGTCTTCCAACAACACAAGAAGAGACTCTACACATGGACATCACCAGATGGTCAATACCAAAATCAGGTTGATTATATTCTTTGTAGCCAAAGATGGAGAAGCTCTATACAGTTAGCAAAAACAAGACCAGGAGCTGACTGTGGCTCAGATCATGAACTCCTTATTGCCAAATTCAGACTTAAATTGAAGAAAGTAGGGAAAACCACTGGACCATTCATATATGACCTAAATTAAATCCCTTACAATTATACAGTGGAAGTAAAAAATAGATTCAAGGGATTAGGTCTGACAAACAGAGTGCCTGAAGAACTATGGACAGAGGTTCCTGACACTGTACAGGAAGCAATGATCAAGACCGTCCCCAAGAAAAAGAAATGCAAAAAGGCAAAGGAGACAAGGAAAGATATACCCTTGTGAATGTAGAGCTCTAAAGAATAGCAAGGATAGATAAGAAATCCTTCCTTAGGGATCCATGCAGAGAAATAGAGGAAAACAATAGAATGGGAAAGACTAGAGATCTCTTCAAGAAAATTAGATATACAAAAGGAACATTTCATGCAAAGATGGGCACAGTAAAGGATAGAATGGACCTAACAGAAGCAGAGGATATTTAGAAGAGGTTTCAAGAATACACAGAACTATACAAAACAGATCTTCACAACCCAGATAATCACAATGGTGTGATCACTCACCTAGAACCAGGCATCCTGGAATGGGAAGTCAATTGGGCCTTAGGAAGCATCATTATGAACAAAGCTAGTGGAGATGATAGAATTCCAATTGACCTCTTTCAAATCCTAAAAGATGATGCTATGAAAGTGCTTCACTCAATATGTCAGCAAATTTGGAAAACTCAGCAGTAGCCACAGGACTGGAAAAGGTCAGTTTTCATTCCAATCCCAAAGAAAGGCAATGCCCAAGAATCCTCAAACTACCTCACAATTGCACTCATCTCACATGCTAGTAAAGTAATGCTCAAAATTCTCCAAGCCAGGCTTCAGCAATACGTGAATCATGAACTTCCAGATGTTGAAGCTGGATTTAGAAAAGTCAGAGGAACCAGAGATCAAATTGCCAACATCTGTTGGATTATTGAAAAAGCAAGAGAGTTCCAGAAAAACGTCTATTTCTGCTTGATTGACTATGCCGAAGTCTTTGACTGTGTGGATCACAACAAACTATGGAAAATTCTTCAAGAGATGGGAATACCAGACCACCTGACTTGCCTCTTGAGAAAGCAGTATGCAGGTCAAGAAGTAATAGTTAGAACTGGACATGGAATAAGAGACTGTTTCCAAATAGGGAAAGGAGTACACCAAGTCTGTATGTTGTCACCCTGCTTATTTAACTTATATGCAGAGTACATCCTGAGAAATGCTTGGCTGGATGAAAACACAGGCTGGAATCAAAATTACCGGGAGAAATATCAATGACCTCAGATAGGCAGATGACAGTACCCTTAAGGCAGAAAGCAAAGAGGAACTAAAGAGACTCTTGAGGAAAGTTAAAGAGAAGAGTAGAAAGCTTGGCTTGAAGCTCAACATTCAGAAAACGAAGAGAAGATCATGGCATCTGGACCCATCACTTCATGGCAAATAGATGAGGAAACAGTGGAAACAGTGACAGACTTTATCTTTTTGGTCTCCAGAATCACTGCAGGTGGTGACTGCAGCCATGAAATCAAAAGATGCTTGCTCCTTGGAAGAAAAGTTATGAGCAACCTAGACAGCATATTAAAAAGCAGAAACATTACTTTGCCAACAAATGTTCATCTAGTCAAAGCTATGGTTTTTTCAGTAGTCATGTATAGATGTGAGATTTGGGCTATACAGAAAGCTGAGCAGGGAAGAATTGATGCTTTTGAACTGGGGTGTTGGAGAAGACTCTTGAGAGTCCCTTGGACTGTGAGGAGATCCAACCAGTCCATGGTAAAGGAAATAAGTTCTGAGTTTTCAGTGGAAGGACTGATGCTGAAGCTGAAATTCCAATACTTTGGCCACCTCATGTGAAGAACTGACTCATTTGAAAAAATCCTGATGCTGAGAAAGCTTGAAGGCAGAAGAAGAAGGGGACAACAGAGGATGAGATGGTTGGATGGCATCACGGACTCAATGAACATAAGTTTGAGTAAACTCCTGGAGTTGGCAATGGATAGGGAGGCCCAGCATGTTTCAGTCCATGGGGTCACAAAGAGTTGGGCATGACTGAGTGACTGAACAGAACTGAACTGAGCAAAATAGGTGGGTTATATGGTAGGTACACATTTAACTTTATAAGAAACCGCCAAACTGTTTTCCAAAGTGATTAAGCCATTTTACATTCTGACCAGCAGTATATGAGAGTTCCATTGTTTCATGTCCTCACCAACACAGAGGATTATAATAGAACCCAGAGTCTACCTAATATTCTCAATGTGGAATTGTTTGATATACAGAGAACTAGAGAAATGCAACCAATATTGAAGGGAAAGGACAGTAAATAGATGCCAACCCTGAAATGGCCCAGATGTTGGAATCAAAGTCTTTTATCATGTGTTGTAACTATGCACTGTGAAGTCAACATAAACACATTGAAAATAAATGGAAAAAATAGGAGTTTTCTGCATAGAAATAAAAATATTAAAAAAAAATCTAATGGAAATTTTAGAAGTGAAAAAATGTGAACTAAAAAAGCTCACCATATGAACTCAGTAGTATAATGAAGACATAGAAACAGGTCAATGAATTTGAAGGTAATCTGAGACACAGAGAAATAAAAGATTGAAAAAATTAATAGAACCTCAGAGACTTTGGCCACCTGATGCTAAGAATAGACTCATTTGAAAAGACTGATTCCGGGAAAGAATGGAGGCAGGAGGAGAAGGGGATGACAGAGGATGAGATGATTGGATGGTGTCACTGACTAGATGGACATGAGTTTAAGTAAGCTCCGGGAGCTGGTGATAGACAGGGAGGCCTGGCATGCTGCAGTCTATGGGGTTGCAAAGAGTCGGACACAACTGAGTGACTGAACTGAACTGAATTGATAGCTCTAAGATGCTAAGAATTCAGGAGCAAGAATACATTATCCTTGTTGAATCTTTTCAAGCTTAATGAAGCTTATGCAGCTGGAGTATAAGCCTGGGACCAACACTAACAGTCAAGCGTCCTGGGTCCACTGGTATACTTTTAGGTCAGACACTTCAAAGAAGGAAGAGGTACAAGTTCTCTCCATCTGGGGATAGTCTATTTTCCATGACCAATATCAGAACCAGTTCTAAAGTATGATTGGGCATGTTTTGCCAGGCAATCTTGAAACTTGTTCTCCAGCCTTATCCTCCATTCTGTTAGGTGCTAAATTTAGTTTTTATTAATCACCAAATCTTGTCCTTTAAACCTTTAAGTTTCCTTTAAGCTTTATCATTTGTTTCTTTTACATCACTTGAACATTTACATCCTCACAACTTGTTTGATCTCTCCTTTTTTTGACTAACATATTGCTAATACTTAATTTTATCCTGTTTTTGAAAAATCAAAATGTTAGTTGCTCAGTTGCGTCCAGCTCTTTGTGATCACATGGTCTGCAGCCCGCCAGGTTTCACTGTCCATGGGATTTTCCAGTTAAGAATACTGGAGTGGGTTGCCATTCCTTTCTCCAGGGGATCTTCTGGACTCAGGGATCAAACCCGTGTCGCATGCCCTGCAGGCAGATTCTTTACTATCTGAGCCACTAAGGAAGCCCTGTTTTCACTGTTATCTAAATAAGCAATTAGACTTTAGTTCTGGAGCAGTTTATTCCGAGGGTATCTAAATTAATGGTTTTTATTAATTCATTTATACCTCAAGTACCAGCACCTCTGTCACTTAGTGATCAGAATAATGATTTTCAATCAGGGAACTAGAGACGAGAGAAGTGAACTTCCTGAATCTACTTTTTAAACTGATGGGACCCTTTATCACGGCCCTCAGCTCTTGCTACCACATTTTGTTCTTTTTTCCTTTAAATCTTAGTTGTCCCCTATAAAGTAGTAAAGACTGGATAAGAAAACTAATTATGGAAGTACTTGATTAAGAAAAGCCTCAAATCAATATTACCATGGGGGCTTTGTTAAGAATTATATTTTAAACAGGAGCAGGTATGTTTATCAGAGGAAAAAAAAAATCGTGTAGAAATAGGAAAAGTGACGCCAGGGAACCTACTAAAGAAAATATATTTATGTAACTTGACTCACTAAAAAGGGTAGCTGGGTAAAATGTTTCAAATTGATATATAAATGTTTAAATGCTGAAATGAAATAAATAATTCTACCCCACATAAGGGGACAAAATTAGATACTTAGAAAATAAAATATATGCAATGTATTAGGATTGAATCTCTCAACAAACTGGAAGAATGAAGTGAAAGATGGACTGTGTATTTCCACACTAGCTTTCCGTGATAAGTTTCTCCACATCATCAGAATTCTTAGACCACCCCCTAAAGAAATTGCTTCTGATCCTGATTTGTAACAGGGGAGTCTGAGGCACATAGAGATTGTTATCTGACTGAATTCATGTTCTAGTAGATCCAAGATTTCCTGACCCTAAGGTCCACTATTTGTCCATGGGGATAATCTCCCTTTCTCAGATGGGTATCTAGAGACAATGTATTGTGTAGCCATGATCCCTGCCCTGGAGGAGTTAGTGACTTAATGTGAAAGGCAGGAGCAACATACAAAAATCTCTCTATTATTCACACCAGGGAGAAACAGTTAAATGGGCACACACAGAAGAAACTATAGGTCTACCTCGACATCTGTGTCTCTGTGTGAGTATTTTTGTTAACACTTATAATAATAGGATTAGTCTGGAACTTTTTTTTTTTTTTAGTGAAACGAACATAATTTTAGAAGACAGGGAGAGGTACAGTGGGGCCAGTTCCACATTCTCTTTCAGAGATCCAGGATCTAAATACTATTCAGCTAAGCATTTCCTCCACTGCTCTTTATCCTGGATCTCCTTGTCTGCCTGCAGGATTGGAGGTCATGGGGAAACTCAACCACAATCCTGATTTCTGTTTTTGTCTTTAAGTCTCCTGAGGTGCTTCATTCTCGACACCCTTCCACCTCTCCATGCTTGTTGTGTGTACCTGAATGTGATGGTTTATTAATTTAAGGTAGGTGAGAAGAAATGAGGTAGTTTTGTGCACCAACCTACAAGCGTCAGTGCTTGCATTCAAAGGAGGCCTGCAGCGACACTCCAATGTATGGAAGCATGTCCGCTGATAGATGATGTACCTTGTTTTCAAATGTGGTTTTTCATGGACATTTTTCAAACCCCAAAGACAACCAAAGAGCATCCACTGAGACATAGCAGGCAACTTACGTTACTCCCTTTTGATATGGGGTCAAGTTTCAAGTGAACTCCAGACAGTAATACTGGAATGCAGCAGCATTTTATTGCAAAATGGATTGTTTGGGATGGTTCATAATGCTTTCTAGAAACTAAAGGAAAAGAGGAAATGGATCGTGTCATCCATGAGAGACAGTGGGTCGATACACACTCACAGAGAGTGATGCCCCAGTCCTCATCCCAGTCTAACCCTAATTCCTCTTCTCTTCAGTCTCCTCCCCACACGTAACTACCAAAGGAGTCATTTTTCTCCACAATGTGGCAGACCTAAAGAACTTGAAAAAGAGCCTGTGCCTGGGTACCCCAGAGCAGGTGGCAATTCTACCAACCCTGGCAGGTATTGGGACTTTGTGACTGAGAAGTGTTGTAAAGCTATCACCTTGTGAAGGGTGGGCTAGAAGTGCTTTATAGGCTATAATGCATTGTAGAAAATGAAGGGGGGAGAGGAAATGAGACTTCCCTGTTTTCTAGGATCAGCATTTTCCCAAACAGAACCCAAGATATGAATAAAATGACTCATGCACTTCAAATCAATGTTAGGATTTTGATGAGAGGCAGGTGGGTGTTGAGGCATTCTCCTCTCAGAATGCAGTTCAGAATGAGGATAGTTACATGCACATTTTGTCAGCTAGGGGCAGAGAGCCAGAATGAAAAACAGAATGAGGGGAAAGGTGTGTGATAGCTAATCTTTCCTGCATTATCTCAGAATCATCTTGGACTTCATGGGTGTCTGATGACTCACTTTCTGCCACAGTGCCAAGGAGTGCCTCTGCAGAGCCATAAATGATGGGATTGTTCATAAAGGTACAGATCTTGGCAGAGATATAAGGGAATCAGTGTAAAGTTAAATTGAGAGAGGAGCCAAACCATCCTAGGAATCCTCAGGTGTGCTAATATCAAAGCAACGAGTTGAAAAATAAAAAAAAGAAGCAAATGTAGACCATTCTGCCCTGAGAGACTAAAGTAGAATCAAGATGTACATGCCCTTACATTCCATCAGAAACTGAGGAATTAAAGTATCTTTGGAAACTGAAGCTTTGTCTTGTTAACTTTAAATCTCAGCCCTCAGGGCAACCCCTTGTGTCAGTTCAGGTCATCCCAGGAGCAGAGATGCCAAAACAGGATTGGAAGTGAAGACATTTATGTGGGGAAGGTCTGTGTGGATAAAAGAGGGGAAAGGAGAAAGAAGGCAAGGTGTGCTTTAGGTCTGCAGTGCTAAAAGATGACATGGGAGGGAAGACTTTGTAGAAAAGCCCTAGACTGCTAGAAGTCTTGGCTGGAAGTTGCCTATTAGAGAAATCCAATAGTAAAGAGCCAGAATCAGTGCCCCAGCTCTGCTCATGCATCAGCTAGGAAGAACCTGAGCGAAAGGTGATCTTGGTAAGAATGAAGTGGTTCAGTCAAAGGGGGTAGCAACCAGGGCTGTTCACCACCTCTGCTCTCTAACCGGGCAGCTTCTCTAGAAGGATATCTGAGTGACAGACTTGTGGCTCCCAGATTAGTGCTCACTTCACTTTGACTTAATCTTATTTGACAAATTAAGACATTTAAAGCCCATGTCTGAAGACAGGTCCTTCTGCAGACACATACACTCCCAGTTTGCTGCCATCTTGAGATGTTATCCATTCCATTTAAAGACTGTTATCAGTTACAATTTCACTTATAAACAATATTTATGGTAGAACGATTGTGATTTAACCCAAGACTGGAGGGTGGCACGATAGAGTGGGAAGGGGTCCCTTGGTCCCTTGTCACTTCTAAGTTCTTGATTCATAAGTTTTGCCACATTTCTACATGTATTTTAAGAGAGTGGTTCCTTTTTTTTTCCTGTTTATAAATATATTAAAGTGTTCTTTATGCTGTTAAATAATATCCTAGCTCATTCACTTTTTATACTGTCATCACATGTTAGCCCTTAAATGTTGGGGCTATCCTGGGATCAGCTTTGGATGCTCTTCTGTTCTGTGTGTGGTTATATGTTAATGTACATGAAATTATCTCTAACTGGTAATTCTTTGCTAAACTTCAGACTTTTATATCCAGTTGCCACCTGGACAATTCCATTTGAATGGCTCACAGCAGGCTCAAAATCAGAATGACCAAAACTAAATTCATCCATTCATACCCAAGAGCTTTACTTCCCATTAAAAAAAAAATCAAGGCAAGTTTCTGTATGTCCTAAATAGCTCTGCTCCATTTTCTGTGCTCAATTCCTCCTTGGGACTAAACCAAGGGACTAACCAAGGGACTGACCAGGGGACTTGGTTTAGTCCCTTCTAATTCTGCACCAGTGTCATCCTAATATGATGCTCAGGGTCCCTTACTTTTCTCCCTGATGTGAGCAGTGCTCAGCTCTAATCCATCCTTCATATAACCATTACAGGAACATTTTTAAACGAAATGTTTATGTCACCCACTAGCTTAAAACCATCCAAAAACCCAGGGTAAATTATCATTCCTTAACATGACACATGGGGCGCTTGTTCCTTTGTCTCAGTTCCTGCCACCCTCCAGATGCACTGTGCACGCATCCTTATGGAAATGCTCATATTTCTCTACATGGTGGTACATGGATACCTCTATTCTTGGTAAGCCACCCTTGAGAGTTATGTTATACCCCAGTACATCTTTAGAAATTACGCTTAATTTCAGATTGCTTCCCCAGATCATGACAGGGATAAATATTAAATAAAGCCACTCAAAGATATATTAACTTGGAAAAGAAGTTAGTAGCCAAGTCAATCAAAACTGATCAATCAATTGATTGATCAATAAGCCTGATCAATCAAAACATATTCAAAATAAAGCAAAAAATTATAAGCTCTTACTGTTAGCCAAGGCCTAGTGCCAAGTGATTTTATGTATAACATCTAGTCCACATAGCAAACATTTTAGTATATATTAAGGTGTGTGTGTCAGAGAAGGCAATGGCACCCCATTCCAGTACTCTTGCCTGGAAAATCCCATGGACAGAGGAGCCTGGTAGGCTGTAGTCCATGAGGTCGCTAAGAGTCAGGCATGACTGAGCAACTTCACTTTCACTTTTCACTTTCATGCATAGGAGAAGGAAATGGCAACCCACTCCAGTGTTCTTGCCTGGAGAATCCCAGGGATGGGGAAGCCTGGTGGGCTGCCGTCTCTGGGGTCGCACAGAGTCGGACACGACTGAAG
>SJYV01009037.1:1751028-1790703 GCA_006410875.1 Neotragus pygmaeus | reverse complement strand
AAGAAAGCTGAGCACCAAAGAATTGATGCTTTTGAACTGTGGTGTTGGAGAAGACTCTTGAGAATCCCTTGGACTGCAAGGCGATCCAACGAGTCCATCCTAAAGGAGATCAGTCCTGGGTGTTCATTGGAAGAACTGATGCTGAAGCTGAAACTCCAGTACTTTGGCCACCTGACGTGAAGAACTGACTCACTAGAAAAGACCCTGATGCTGGGAAAGATCAAAGGCAGGAGGAGAAGGGGACAACAGAGGATGAGACAGTGGATGGCATCACTGATTCAATGGGTATAAATTTGAGTAAGTTCCATGAATTGGTGATGGACAGGGAAGCCTGGCGTGCTGGAGTCCATGGGGTTGCAAGGAGTCGGACATGAATGAGCAACTGCGCTCTGACTGAACCCAGCCCCATGGCAGTCCTGTAACTGTCTATCTGTCTCATTGTTACCCTTAGTTTTCTTACTTCTCCCAAATGGGCTGTGAATTCTTTGAGGGTTGAGATGATGTGTCTATACTAGTCTCTGACATGTAGGTTGGGGTTGAAATCATGAACCTAGACTATTCTCTGACATGTAGGATGATGCGTGGGATATGGTAGTTCTCAGCTAAAGGTTTTTTGAGTGAAAAATAAAAATCAATTTAAGAAGAATACTGTTTGGTGATAGTGAGATGTGAGGAAATCGACTGAAACAGAGCAATAATCTTCCTTAAATTCCATTGGTAACATAATTTACTTAAATGGCAGAATTGAATAATGCTGGGCAGCAAAATATAATGCTTTAAATTTTGCCTTGTAGTTACCTAGGAAATTATTTGCCAGTAGGAAGTAGAAAAGATAGAAAAATTTTCCTTTGTGAACAGACTGCCACTCATCAGGCACCCCTACTTTCCTCATTTAATAGAGATTGTATATAGTTGAGGAAAATATCAAAGAGAAACAGGGAGTTTGATATAAAGTGAAACTTATTAAGGCTCAAGGTTACCCACTAAGATCTGAGGTAAAATGTATAAAAGGGAGATAAAATACTCTGAGCATGAAAAAATGTTTGTATAATGAAAGAAAGGGTCATACAGTATTGTTAATTCACTGTCAGTGTTTGTTTACACAAAGTACACTGAATTTGCAAATCAAAGTAAATTTGAAGGTGGTTTAGAACAAACAGGACTATTTTCTTTAACTCAAAGAAGTGATACCCCAGAGAACAAAATGCCCTTCAGTTATAACTGTATTTGATTATGATATAACATATTGTTAATCAAAACAGATTCTTTTCTACATATTAAATACGATTTATTAGTGGTTTCAAGACTTTGAGGCATTTAGGTCTAACTCTTTACCAGGAACAAAGACTTGAGGTGAAAACCATCCTTTTAATGAAATGACAGCACAGAACCTGTGCAGGTGAAAGGAGATCAGAGCTCAGGGTGTGACTTCTGCGTATACAGGAGAAAGCTCAGTGCTATCATTTGGCTGCTGCTGCTAAGTCGCTTCCGCCGTGTCCAACTCTGTGCAACCCCGGAGATGGCAGCCCACCAGGCTCCCCTGTCCCTGGGATTCTCCAGGCAAGAACACTGGAGTGGGTTGCCATTTCCTTCTCCAATGCATGAAAGTGTAAAAGTGAAAGTGAAGTTGCTCAGTTGTGTCTGACTCTTAGCAACCCCATGGACTGCAGCCCACCAGGCTCCTCCGTCCATGGGACTTTCCAGGCAAGAGTACTGGAGTGGGGTGCCATTGCCTTCTCCAGTCATTTGGCTAGTTGTAAAGTTTTCTCTTTAGCCCTCCAGCCATGGGAAAACCCAGGAGTAGAGACAGCAAACCTCTCTGGCCCCCAAAATAACGATTTCTCATGGTCCTATCTCAGTTCTCTCCTCCCTGCCCTTGTAGGATTTTTGTTGTCTCTATGCATGAAAGGGTCTGACCCTAAGAAAAGCCATTCATGTCTTTGGGACCCTGATGGTCCAGGAAATTAGACACCAGGACCTGAGGTTAAGAGACTGTTTTTTGTTTGTTTATTTGTATAGTTATTTTATGTGGGTTTGTTTAAAACAATTTAATGGAGATACTCGTTCTCACTCTACTTCTCTCTTCTATGTGGTCTCTGTTTTCATTGTCTCTTAACTTTTCCTCATTGTTTAATGAACATCCTTAATCTGATAAGCAGAGGATAATTATTGAGAATGTGCAGAAGGGAAAGGGTGAGGGATGTGGAGAGCGTTGTATATTTCTCTCTTAAAACTGAACACATTCATCTTCTTAATCCTCAGTGAATGAAAGAAGCCCTTCACAGTGGGCTCACAGAAGTTTAATCTGTGGGCCCACAGAATTTAGACCTCCATATCAGTTTAAATATTTGGATTTGGGTATGAAATGTCTAATAATTACTGTGTGTTTGTATACAAAGGTAACCAGGAACTGCACCTGGTTACTTTTGTGGTTCTCAACCCTGGTCATCAATTAGAATTGTTGGAGACCTTTCAAAAATTCTGAATTTTCAGCCATTCCAAAGATGAATTAAATCAGAGACTCTAGGTATATGATTGAGATATCAGATTTTGTCAGTATCTCAAATAATTCCAAAATGTAGTCCATGTGAAAAGCCACTGTATATGATCAAGGTTTAGGTTCTTCTCAACAAACAGACTTAAAATACCCTGGAGCAGAATCACATACCTACATTCCTTACTTTATTAACAACATAAAAATGAGGAAAAAAATCAATCTGTATTTGAAACACCTAGCATTCTATAGGTACGAACATGAAGAAAAAATACCAAAATGATATTAAACTGACTGAGGAATAGGAACTAGTAAAAATATCTTTTAGCTAAAGGTTTAAAATATTTGTATTCATATGATGAATATACAGTGTGGGCTAAAACATGGATGGATAGTTTGTTTCCAGTTTGGATTAACTCTAATCTATCCTTGAACATAGGACTCAAAAGTCTTACACTAACATCATGTTCATATTCTGTTATCTGAGCCTTTTCATTTACATATTTCACAAGCATATTTGTGTTCTATGGATCTATCACTGATGAAACAAGATAAATAAAGCTTTTATTATCATGTTGCCCATAGTATAAAGCATTGTTTTTAAAGTATGGTCAGAATAATCTGGGAAGATGTAGATACATAGATCCCCTATAACTCTACAGATTCTGGTTAAAATTTGGGGTAGAACCCAGGAATCTTTATATTAACAGGCCCTCATGGAGTCAGTGTGAAATACATATTAAAGATTCAGAAATAATGTTGCTATTCATTCCAGTCAGTACTTCTCAAACTATCTACGGTGAATAATCTGTGTTCTTTTTCTTTTTAATTTTGAACACATAAATGACTAAGTAAAATCTAGTAAAAATGAACTTCTAAGAAAAAAATGAAGGGAAAATAAAAAATATAATCCCTAATTCTTTATTGGATTCAACAGACAAAAAGTATTCCATCAAATTGCTATAAAAGTTTTTAAATACTTGATTTGAGTTTTGTGCTTATTTTATCATAGATCAGTAAATAATTTGCAGGCTTAGCATTGGTCTTCAAATGAAACATTTAATAGCAATAGTACCCATTTTTGTTCAGAATAGCAATTCTATAAGATAGTAATAGGATAGAAACCAAAGAAAAGGAGTCCATTGTCAATCAAGTTTGGGAAATATTTGGAAAATAAAATTCCCTTACAATGAAACATCTTGCAAATTCTACTACACCAATGTGTTTGTGAATGTAAGAGAAGGAAATAGCATACAGCCTTTTTCAACAGTTATTCTACCATGGCTTTCTTTTCAAGGGCAGTGATTAGCAATTTAGTAAACCAGTTTTTCTATGGCATCCCACTCCAATAATCTTGCCTGGAAAATCCCATGGATGGAGAGGCCTGGTAGGCTACAGTCCATGGTGGTTGCGAAGAGTCGGACACGACTGAGCGACCTCGCTTTCACTTTACATTTCATGCATTGGAGAAGGCAATGGCAACCCTCTCCAGTGTTATTGCCTGGAGAATCCCAGGGATGGCGGAGCCTGGTGGGCTGTTGTCTATGGGGTTGCACAGAGTCGGACATGACTGAAGTGACTTAGCAGCAGCAAACCAGTTTTTCAGTTCAGTCCAGTCGCTCAGTCATGTCCGACTCTTTGTGACTCCATGAATTGCAGCACACCAGGCCTCCCTGTCCATCACCAACTCCCGGAGTTCACTCAGACTCACGTCCACCAAGTCGGTGATGCCATCCAGCCATCTCATCCTCGGTCATCCCCTTCTTCTCCTGCCCCCAAACCCTCCCAGCATCAGAGTCTTTTCCAATGTGTCAACTCTTCTCATGATGTGGCCAAAGAACTGGAGTTTCAGCTTTAGCATCATTCCTTCCAAAGAACACCCAGGACTGATCTCCTCTAGAATGGACTGGTTGGATCTCCTTGCAGTCCAAGGGACTCTCAAGAGTCTTCTCCAACACCACAGTTCAAAAGCATCAATTCTTCAGCACTCAGTGTTCTTCACAGTCCAATTCTCACATCCATACATGACCACTGGAAAAACCATGGTCTTGTCTAGATGGACCTTAGTCGGCAGAGTAATGTCTCTGCTTTTGAATATGCTATCTAGGTTGGACATAACTTTTCTTCCAAGGAGTAAGCGTCTTTTAATTTCATGGCTGCAGTCACCATCTACAGTGATTTTGGAGCCCAGAAAAATAAACTCTGACACTGTTTCCACTGTTTCCCCATCTATTTGCCATGAAGTGTTGGGACCAGATGCCATGATCTTCATTTTCTGAATGTTGAGCTTTAAGCCAACTTTTTCACTCTCCTCTTTCACTTTCATCAAGAGGCTTTTTAGCTCCTCTTCACTTTCTGCCATAAGGATGGTGTCATCTGCATATCTGAGGTTATTGGTATTTCTCCCGACAATCTTGATTCCAGCTTGTGTTTCTTCCAGTCGAGCATTTCAGAGATAAACAAATTGAGGCATAGAAGTATAAACTGACTTTTTCAGGATCACAGACCTTATATAGACCTAGAAGTCAAACCTAAGCATACTGGTGCCAGAGTCCATGTGGATACCAAGTAGAAATGTGCATCCGTGTTTTGAGAGTACCTGTTATGTTGGGTTAAGGTAACAGAAAATTACCCAAGTGAAAGAGAATTATTTTAAGGAATTCAGAGTCATTATTGAAACTGATATTAAATGTTTAGAGAAATGGTATTTTTCCACTGTCATTCATTGTGGTGACTGTTTCCTTCAGGAGATATGCTAGGGGGCTTTTCAAATACAGTTAGTAAAATTCATATGGATATTATCTTAGTGGAGCATGATCCTGAAAGATCATAATAACCAGAATTCCACATTTTGTTCTAGGAGTTGAACCAACTATAGATTTCCTATCATAAAATAATGGTTGTGTTACCTACATGTGTGAAGGCATGTAAGTGTAACAAGCAGAATGAGTCATTTTAAAGCTTTACTCCTGTGACTTTTTTTTCCCCTTTCATACTCCATGTACCATGGAAAGTGCTATAGGTACAACATTGACTAAAACATATTCTCTGACCACACTTACATCAGTCTAATAAGAGAAAAGATTTTAAAACACATAATTAAACAAGTGTGCTGCATATTACTATTTATCNTCAGTTCATTCCCTCAGTCATGTCCAACTCTTTGCGACCCCATGAATCACAGCACGTCAGGCCTCCCTGTCCATCACCATCTCCCGGAGTTTACTCAAACTCATGTCCATCAAAGATGTGTATAAGAGACAGTTACTATTTATCTGCACTACAGTTCGTCATGAGGCAGAATATGACAACATAGTCTTCGATATAGTAATCTTTTGTTATGTTTCTCCAAGAGCACCATGACTTCTGGGTCTGAGCATCACTAGGTTAGTCCTTACCAATTTATGAGGCCTTTCAGTATGCTCCCACACTACCATTGCATAGCCCTACAATGACTTAGATGACACAGGGAAGCAAACATTAATTATATTTGTTTCTCTTTACTTTAAAACTGTGAGCTCTTTGAAGGAGAATTGGGTCTCATTCGCCACTGTTTTCCCTCCAGGTGACATAGAACCTGGCACTGGGTAGGTAGGTCCTTGATAAATATTACTTGATTGACTGACTGACTAACTGAATTATAGTATTTGTTCGTTCAATGTGTGCCAATTTTCTTTCATTTTTGCTACAGTTCTAGCATTGCATAACACCTCTGGCAAGCTGACCTATGAAAGCAAAATGTTAACATTTTGTGGCAGATAATTTTTACCTTAATAGGGTTGAGACACTGACTTCTTGATAGAAAGGTCATTTCCCTGTTCCTATTAAGTTTACTGTTGACACCTCAGAAAATTTCTCCAGAGCATAAAGAGGCCCCACAAAAATATTCCTTGTGGCTTTGTTTATAATAGTGAATTGTTCGGATAGCCAAATCAGCTGTGTTATAATAATAACAATATTATATGAAATACTATGCAACAATTAGGAAGAACAAGGCATATCTCAGTCTAGTAAATTGATGTCCTACTATTAAAGAGGGCTTCTCTGGTAACTCAGTTGGTAAAGAATCTGCCTGCAATGCAGGAGACCCTGATATGAAGGGTCAGGGTTAGGAAGATCTGACCCTGGGTCAGGAACACCTGCTGGAGAAGGGACAGGCTTCACTCCACTCCACTCCAGTATTTTTGGACTTCCTTTGTGGCCCAGCTGGTAAAGAATCTGCTTGAAATGTAGGAGACCTGGGTTCAATTCCTGGGTTGGGATGATCCCTGAAGAAGGAAAAGGCTACCCACTCCTGTATTCTGGCCGAGAGAATTCCATGGACTGTATAGTCCATGGGGTTGCAAAGAGTCAACATGAGTGAGTGACTTCCACTTTCACTATTAAAGAAACAAAAGCAACCAGCTAAAAGATACTTTCAGTACAATACTTTACTTTTCTTCAGAAATATTACAGTATCTTAATAAAATTACAGTATATTTTCTGTGGGTACACTTATGATAAAGATATGTAAACAGATAGAAAATAGCCCTTGAGGACTCCTATCAAACTGAAGTCAGTGGCTACATTAGAAAGTAAGAGAGGGAAGTAGGTATAAAGCCTACTAATTTGTTCATCATTCATTCATTAATCTCAGTTATACATTCATGAACATCAGTACATCAATAATAAAAGAGAGAATATAGGAGAGATGGAGAGAGTGTAAGGGGCTGGGAGAAAGGGAGAGAAGGAGAGACATACTGAGGCTTTTCAAGGTATGATTTCTAACGAGGTCTGAAAAAGGATTAGGCATTGAAAGAAAAATCTGCACATGAAATGGAAAAGAAATTCCAGGCAGAGCAAATATTCAGTTCAGTGCAGTCGCTCAGTTGTCTCCGACTCTTTGTGACCCCGTGAATTGCAGCACACCAGGCCTCCCTGTCCATCACCAACTCCTGGAGTCCACCCAAACCCATGTCCATCGAGTCAGNTTGAAAGAAAAATCTGCACATGAAATGGAAAAGAAATTCCAGGCAGAGCAAATATTCAGTTCAGTGCAGTCGCTCAGTTGTCTCCGACTCTTTGTGACCCCGTGAATTGCAGCACACCAGGCCTCCCTGTCCATCACCAACTCCTGGAGTCCACCCAAACCCATGTCCATCGAGTCAGTGATGCCATCCAGCCATCTCATCTTCTGTTGTCCTCTTTTCCTCCTGCTCTCAATCTTTCCCAGCATCAAGGTCTTTTCAAATGAGTCAGCTCTTCACATCAGATCGCCAAAGTATTGGAGTTTCAGCTTCATCACTCCTTCCAATGAATATTCAGGACTGATCTCCTTTAGGATGGACTGGTTGGATCTCCTCACAGTCCAAGGGACTCTCAAGAGTCTTCTCCAGCAAATATTATGTGCAAACAAATAAAACAAAGAGCTTAAATATTGTGGGAGTAACAGTAACTTAGTACTGCTAGAGTGTAAGTGTTACACTGTAGAATGAAATGGGAGACATACAGACTTTTACTAATGTGTAGTCTTTATTTTAATGCTAGAATTTTTATGACATCAGCCAAAAGGATTTTTTCACTTTTATACTATCTCACCCATACTTAGTAAATACCTGATCCTAAGTCATTTATTCAACATTTAAGAAATATTTGAGTTGTGATTGAGTGCAATATGATGTCCTGAGTGTTAAATAAAGATTTCACTCAATGGGGCAAATATTTCTAATTGAGTAGAATTTTTGTAAGTTTAGTCTCTCAGTCATATCCGACACTATGTGATTCCATGGACTAAAGCACGCCAGACCTCCCTATCCATCACCAACTCCCAGAGCTTGCTCAAAACTCATGTCCATCAAGTTGGTGATGCCATCCAGCCATCTCATCCTCTGTCATCTCCTTCTCCTCCTGCCTTCAATCTTTCCCAGCATCAAGGTCTTTTCCAGTGAGTCAGTACTTTGCATCAGATGGCCAAAGCATTAGTGTTTCAGCGTCAGCTTCAGCATCAGTTCCTCCAACAAATATTCAGGACTGATTTCCTTTAGGGTTGACTGGTTGGATCTCCTTGCAGTCCAAGGGACTCCCAAGAATCTTTTCCAACACCGCGGTTCAAAAGCATCAATTCTTCAGTGCTCAGCCTTCTTTATGGTCCAGCTCTCACATAGCCTTGACTAGCGTTTATTGACAAAGTACTGTCTCTGCTTTTTAATATGCTGTCTAGGTTTGTCATAGATTTTCTTCCAAGGAGCAAGGGTCTTGTGATTTCATGGCTACAGTCACCACCTGCAGTGATTTTGGAGCCTGAAAAGATAAAGTCCCTTACTGTTTCTATTGTTTTGCCATCTATTTGCCATGAAGTAATGGGACCGGATGCCATGATCTTATTTTTTTGAACGCTGAGTTTTAAGCCAGCTTTTTCACTCTCCTCTTTCACTTTCCTCAAGAGGCTCTTCAGTTCCTCTTTGCTTTCTGCCATAAGTGTGGTGTCATTTGCATATCTGAGGTTATTGATATTTCTCCCAGAATCTTGATTCCAGCTTCTGCTTCCTCCAGCCCTGCATTTTGCATGATGTACTCTGCATATAAGTTAAATAAGCAGGTGACAATATGTAGCCTTGACGTGCTCCTTTCCCAATTAGGAACAAGTTCCTTGTTCCATGTCTGGTTCTCACTGTTGCTTCTTGACCTGCTTACAGGTTCCTTAGGAGGCAGGTCAGGTGGTCTGGTATTCTCATCTCCTGGAGAATTTTCCACAGTTTATTTTGAACCACAGAGTCAAAGGCTTTGGCATAGTCAATGAGGTAGAAATAGATGTCTTTCTGGAACTCTCGTGCTTTTTTCTATGATCCAGCAGATGTTGGCAATTTGATCTCTGGTTCCTCTGCATTTTCTAAATATAGCTTGAACAACTGGAAGTTCTTGGTTCACAATACAGTTCAAAATGGAGATGTAACAAGGAAAAGAAGGTAGTGAAGACATAAAAACAAGGGGCCAAATTCAATGTCTTTTCCATGAAGAAAATGAAAACTTTTATGGTGGTTTTATGGTGTATGTTCATTGTTCATAATATTTCAGAGGAAGAATAATTAGTTGGAGAAAAAAGTTACTGCTAGCTTTACAAACCAAAAATATTAAACGGGAATATATTTTGCAATAGAATTTTTCAATACTCTGTTAATTCCGTCACTTCGTGTGGCAACACAGATCATAGGTATCAAATGATTCAGATAATTTAAAATATACACTTTATTAGATTTATTTTTCTTCTACTTTTTCTCTCTCTCATCCCTTAAGGATATTTCGTTATGTTACATCTTAATGATTCTTTAATTTACATTTGGTCAAATAAAATATGAAACAACAGTATCACAACAGCTACTTCAGTAATCAAGATGATAATGTAATAAGGGAATGTTAAAATATTGTTTCATTTAAAATAAATGTAATTTAAAACATCATGTCTCTAATTCATATTGCTTCCAGACATCCGATTGGACACCTAATTGGAAAGTATGTGGAATAGCTCAGTGCATATCATCATAGAGAATGTTAGAAAAGGACAAAAAAAAANAAAGCACTGCAGCCCGCGTCTCCCATGGCCAAATTCTTAAAAAGCACTTCCGCCTGCCTCCCGCTCCTCCCTGCCCAGACACACACAGATTTACAGACTTTGGTAGAGAAGAGATGGGGGCGGGAAGAGACAGAAGCCACCTGGTAGAGAGAAAGAAGAGTCCAAAGGAGGAGAAAGTGGTCAAGCCAGTAATCTTGCTTTCACGTAAAATTGGGTACTGAAGATTGGGTTTTTAAATGTACAAAATTGACAATAAATAACAAAAAGCAAAGATTAAAAATCTGGGGTAGAGATAGGATTTTCGAAAATACAATGTTAAAGAAAAGAAGAAAAAAAAAGAATAAAAAGNGCCAGTAATCTTGCTTTCACGTAAAATTGGGTACTGAAGATTGGGTTTTTAAATGTACAAAATTGACAATAAATAACAAAAAGCAAAGATTAAAAATCTGGGGTAGAGATAGGATTTTCGAAAATACAATGTTAAAGAAAAGAAGAAAAAAAAAGAATAAAAAGCCACAAGAATTATTAAAAAAAAAAAACAATAAAAACAACCACAAAAAGACTATATACGGGGAGTGGTAGTAAGATGGTGGAGGAATAGGATGGGCAGACCACTTTCTCCCTCAAAATTTCATCAAAAGAACATGTCAGTGCTGAGTAAATTCCACAAAACAACTTCTGAATGCTGGCAGAGGACATCAGGCACCCAGCAAAGTAGATCATTGGCTTCAAAAACAAGTGGGAAAAAGTATAAAAGACAAAAAAAGAGACAAAGAGGTAGGGAGGGAGCTCTGTCTCAGAACGGGAATCCCGTCCCAGAAAGAGACTCTTAAAAAGAGAGGTTTCTAAACACCAGGAAACATTCTCACAGCCAAGGCTGTGGTGAGCCCTGAAAGCACAGAGGGCAACATAACAAGAAGGAAAAATAAATAAATAATTCAAACAAACAGATTACGAGCCCAACAGTTACTCCCTCAGCAGAAAAGCAGTGCAGATTCCTGCATCCGCCATTTGCAAGTGGGGGCTGGTCAAGGAGGAGCGGGAGGCAGGCGGAAGTGCTTTTTAAGAATTTGGCCATGGGAGACGCGGGCTGCAGTGCTTTATTGAGAATCAGGCTGGAACGCCCCACGCGTGGCCAGAAAAAACTAACTTAGGCTAGCAAACCAGACTGTGGGATAGCTACCACGCGAAATGCTCAAACATAAGACACCACCAGGACCGCGCACAGAAGAAAGGACAGAATGGAAATAGCCGGCTGCAGATCATCACCCTCCAGTGACTGGCAGCCAGAGCCTTAAGGCCTGGAAGGGTGCAATCGCAGCCCAAGAGAGACATCACCTACCAAAATGCAAGCAGGCTTCTTTGTTAAGTAAGACTTCTGGGGTTTCTGGACAGTCATCATCCGCCTGAGAAGGAACACCAGCGGTACACTCAGAAAACTGAGCAGCAGGGAAAGGCCATAAGNAAACCAGACTGTGGGATAGCTACCACGCGAAATGCTCAAACATAAGACACCACCAGGACCGCGCACAGAAGAAAGGACAGAATGGAAATAGCCGGCTGCAGATCATCACCCTCCAGTGACTGGCAGCCAGAGCCTTAAGGCCTGGAAGGGTGCAATCGCAGCCCAAGAGAGACATCACCTACCAAAATGCAAGCAGGCTTCTTTGTTAAGTAAGACTTCTGGGGTTTCTGGACAGTCATCATCCGCCTGAGAAGGAACACCAGCGGTACACTCAGAAAACTGAGCAGCAGGGAAAGGCCATAAGTCACAGCAATTGTGCTCACCAAAGTCCTGAGCTACTTGGACCTGGGAAGGGCACAAAACGCAGCCCCAACCAAATCTGCAACTCTGAGGGCTTCCTGAGCGCCAAGCCTGAGTGGCTTAGACCAGGGAGGTGCATGAAGCCTAGGGCCAGCCTCAGACGTTTCCCTGGCAGAGCTACATTGAGCCTGAGCAGTGTGCGTGGTGAGCAGGGGCAAGCTCAGCATGGATGAGACGCTGCAAGCACAGGCCAGTAATATTTGTTTGCAGCATATTTCCTTCCCCACAGTGCGACGGAAGAGTGAGCCTAAAAAAGAAAAAAAAGTGTCCATCACCACCCTCCCTTTGTCAAGACAGAAATCAGACACTGAAGAGACCAGCAAACAGAGGAAGTTAAAAAGAGGGAACTGCCTTGGAAGTGACTCCACACAACCCACAACACCAGAGAAAGGGCAAGATATACCATTATTACTTTTACAATCATTCTTCTTCTTCTTTTTTTTTTTTTTTTTGCGTTGATGTGGTTGCATGATTCTTTTTTCTTCTTTTCTTTTTTTTTAACTTTCTTAAACTTTTAAGTCCTCTATTTCTCTAATTATTATTTTTATAACCTATAATTACTTAAAAAACAGGCCTTTTTTTTTTTTTAAAGCAAAGGCTGTATATAGTCTTCTTGTGGTTGATGTTGATGTTTTTAAATAATTCTTGTGGCTTTTTTTTTTCTGTTGTTGTTGTTGGTCTTTCTTCTTTTCTTTAATGCTGTATTTTTGAAAATCCAATCTCTACTCCAGATTTTTAATCTTTCCTTTTTGGTATGTCTTTTCAATTTTGTACATTTAAAAACCCAAACTTCAGTACCTTGTTTTACCTGAGAGCAAGATTACTGGCTTGACCACTCTCTCCTCCTTTGAAATCTCCTTTTTCTAAACCAGGTGGCCTGTTTCCTCCCATCCCTTCTCTTCTCTACCCAACCCTGTGATTCTCTGTGTGTTCCAGATGGTAGAGAATACTCAGGGAACTGGTTACTGGCCGGACCTCTCTCTCTCCTTTTCATTTCCCTCTTTTATCCTCCTTGCCACCTCGGTCTACTTCCTTCCTCTCCTCTTCCCTGTATAACTCCTTGAACACCTCGGAGCAGTTCAGACTGTGGAGCTCACATAAGGAAGTGATTACTGGCTAGCTTGTTCTCTCCCCTTTTGATCCCACCTCATCTCATTCCAGTCATATCTAACTACCCCTCCCTCTTCTCTTCTCCATGTAACTCAGTGAATCTCTATGGGTGATCCTCAATGTGGAGAAACCTTTCATCTTTAACCTAGATANTTTTTTTTTTTTTAAAGCAAAGGCTGTATATAGTCTTCTTGTGGTTGATGTTGATGTTTTTAAATAATTCTTGTGGCTTTTTTTTTTCTGTTGTTGTTGTTGGTCTTTCTTCTTTTCTTTAATGCTGTATTTTTGAAAATCCAATCTCTACTCCAGATTTTTAATCTTTCCTTTTTGGTATGTCTTTTCAATTTTGTACATTTAAAAACCCAAACTTCAGTACCTTGTTTTACCTGAGAGCAAGATTACTGGCTTGACCACTCTCTCCTCCTTTGAAATCTCCTTTTTCTAAACCAGGTGGCCTGTTTCCTCCCATCCCTTCTCTTCTCTACCCAACCCTGTGATTCTCTGTGTGTTCCAGATGGTAGAGAATACTCAGGGAACTGGTTACTGGCCGGACCTCTCTCTCTCCTTTTCATTTCCCTCTTTTATCCTCCTTGCCACCTCGGTCTACTTCCTTCCTCTCCTCTTCCCTGTATAACTCCTTGAACACCTCGGAGCAGTTCAGACTGTGGAGCTCACATAAGGAAGTGATTACTGGCTAGCTTGTTCTCTCCCCTTTTGATCCCACCTCATCTCATTCCAGTCATATCTAACTACCCCTCCCTCTTCTCTTCTCCATGTAACTCAGTGAATCTCTATGGGTGATCCTCAATGTGGAGAAACCTTTCATCTTTAACCTAGATATTTTATCATCAGTGTGGTATAGATGAAGAAGTCCTGAGGCTACTCTAAAAATAAAAGTGAAAACCACAAACAGGAGGCTAAAGTCCAAATCCTGCGAACATCAGAGAAATCTTGAATCCAGGGAACATTATTCAATTGGAGCTCATCAAATGCCTCCATACCTACACTGAAACCTAGCACCACCCACGGGCCAACAAGTTCCAGAGCAAGACATACCACACAAATTCCCCAGAAACACAGGAACACAGCCCTGAGCTTCAATATACAGGCAGCTCAGAACTACTCCAAAACCACTGACGTCTCATAACCCATTACTTGACACCTCATAGCACTCCAGAGAGAAGAAATCCAACTCCACCCACCAGAACTCCAACACAAGCCTCCCTAACCAAGAAACCTTGACAAGCCACCGATACAACCCTACCCAGAGTGAGGAAAAGCCATAATAAAAAGAACTCGACAAATTCCCAGAATATAGAAAGGCCACCCCAAGCACAGCAATATAACCAAGATGAAGATACAGAGGAATACCCAGCAGGTAAAGGAACAAGACAAATGCCAGCAAACCAAACAAAAAGGAAGAGATAAGGAATCTAACTGAAAAAAATCCGAATATTTATAGTGAAAATGATCCAAAATCTTGAAATCAAAATGGAATCATAGATAAATAGCTTGGAGACAAGATTGAGAAGATGCAAGAAAGTTTTAACAAGGACCAAGAAGAAATTAAAAAAAAAAAAGAGTCAATATATAATGAATAATGCAATAAATGAGGTCAGAAACACTCTGGAGGCAACAAATAGTAGAATAACGGAAGCAGAAGATAGGATCAGTGAAATAGATGATAGAATGGTAGAAATAAATGAATCAGTGAGGGAAAATGAACAACGAATTAAAAGAAATGAGGACTACCTCAGAGACCTCCAGGACAATATGAAATGCTCCAAAATTCGAATTATAGGAATTCCACAAGAAGAAGACAAAAAGAAAGACCATGAGAAAATGCTTGAGGAGATAATAGTTGAAAACTTCCCTAAAAAGAGGAAGGAAATAATAACCTAAATCCAAGAAACCCAGAGAGTTCCGAACAGGATAAACCCAAGGCGAAACACCCCAAGACATATATTAATCAANAAAGCTGAAACTCCAGTACTTTGGCTACCTCATGTGAAGGGTTGACTCATTGGAAAAAACTCTGATGCTGGGAGGGATTGAGGGCAGGAGGAGAAGGGGATGACAGAGGATGAGATGGCTGGATGGCATCACTGATTCGATGGACATGAGTCTGAGTGAACTCTGGGAGTTGGTGATGGACAAGGAGGCCTGGTGTGCTGCGATTCATGGGGTGGCAAAGAGTCAGACATGACTGAGTGACTGAACTGAACTGAACTGAACTGAAAACATACCTGTAAACGTCAAGAAGGAATTAATTCACTGCACAAGTATTATCTAGTTCTTGCTTGGTACCTGGCACCATTCTAGATGCTTAGGATTCATCATTGACTAATTAGGAGCTACAAGTTCCTTCTGGATTTGTGAAATTATTGTCAGTAGACATTCCCCAGACAACTTTGTTTTGTTTTTAAAATTCTCTTTTCTTTGAGGGCCAAACTGGGATCATGAGCTTGGTGGAAACAAATGTCATTTGACTGATTGACAGGATTTATACTTAATATTTCATATCCCCAAAGCTTAAAGACATTAAATTTTAACTGTAATTCTGCTGATCATGCTTCAAATTCTTCTTGGTTTAGGCTAAATATTTTGTTTTATTCACTCATTTATTTTTTAGAACTTGTGCTTCTTTTTGCATTGATGCAAGTTTTATTCTCAACAAAGGTGACTTAGTTTTTCTTTTCCATTTCTGTTTATTTTACTAAAATTGGAGGAAAATGAGGATTGGATTTTAATTTTAAAACCCTTTATCTAAGTGAAAGACTACAATATCTTACCATAACTTCTTGAGAGACTTGAGCACAGATTTAAGTTCCAACTTCCTGCACCCCCCTCCCTTAAGGCATTTCTCTTCAGACTTCACATGGTAGAGAAAGAAAAACTAGGGAGAAAGTGGATTAGTAGGAAGCTGAAGGGAAAGAAAAGTGCCAAGATCCTTCAGGCATAAAATCAGATTTGAAACACTTGAAACTCCTAAGAGGATAGAAACCTAGGTAAGGGTCTAAGGTTGGACACAAAAGATATCCATAAGAAGCTGTAACTGGAAAGAAGCAGAGTATCATAGGTAGAGGGAAAATAAACTGCACATAATAGGAAATTATAGTGATAGAAAAGTAGTAGGGAATTATCTCTTTACAGAGTTATCAAACACATCGAACATACACAGACACCCCCCCTACAATGATGTTCAGTGGTAGATGGGTTCTTTCATGTATGTGTCTATGTTTCTTTCTCTCTTTCTCTCTTACTCTCCCCACCTTCTCCCTCCTTCCCTTCCTCCATATCTCATATATTCTCTCTTGTATTATTTATGTTCTGGTGTTTTACTCTGATCCTACCTGTTCAATTATAAACTGTGTTAGGATAAAAGCCAAGAAAGGACTGTCTATACATTCTCTGTCCCTAGGGAACCCAGCATGTTACCTTACGCATATATGTTAAACTTACTCTAAATATTTCTGTTTGAGGATGAATGAATGAAGAACAAACAAGTGAAAAAATGAATAAGTAACTTAGTATGTCTTGGAAACAAGGCAGTTTGAATTGATGGAAATGCTATTGCAAGTCCAGTTTCCTAAGTAGCATACTCTGAGATAAAAGTCAAACTTTTTAGAAATGCTATTGAGATCAATGCCTGTGTAGAGTGAAGGAAGTGTGTTTGGACAGAGGGAGGGGTTGACCCACAAATCATTCACAACAGTAGCCTCAGCTGACCTCATTTGGCACCAGGACTTTATGCTCCTGCACAGACAAGTCACTGGACAAAGGCTGTCCTCAGAGAGAGGTCAGAGATTTGGAGAGAAGATCAATTGGTATCTCAGTGAGAAATATTTAGTAGCAAGGAAATGAGTGTTCCTGGAGCTGGAAGACACAGACATGTACCATAGCATCCTCGAACACCATAAGACAAATGATGTTTAACCATTTCTCTAGAAGGCAAATTTGGGGCCAGGAAATGAAAGGGAGAAAGATTTCAGCTCAAAATATGGGATAATTAAATAATTTTCATCTTTTAAAAAATCCTTAGGAAGGTAATATTGGAACATATTTTCTATAATATTTTTTGTTTAATGTTTTATTTAATTTTATTTTATATTTAATTATAGTTGATTTCCAATGTTTTGTTTCAGGTGTACCACAAAGTGATTCAATTATACATATATATTCTTTTTCATATTCTTTTCCCTTATAAGTTATTACATAATGTATAAATATATGTTTTGGATATAGTTCCCTATAATATACACTAGGTTCTTATTGGTTATCTGCTTTATATAATGTGGTGTGTGTATGTGGGGAAATGTGGGAATAACACTATGTATTTCTCCCAAGGGTGGTAAAAATCTAAAGTAGGCATATAGGAGAATTAAAGGAGTAGGAAAAAAATGAAAGGACATTGAATACTGAGTGAGTTTATTTTAGCCATATTTTTTTTCTGAGGAAAAGCAGCCTTGCCTTTCATATGAAGAAAGGGAACTAGGAATTGTTGAACTCTGTCAAGTTCCAAGCCTTGACTTCATATGTATTATCAATATAGTAAAAGTAAGGTGTTATATCAGAGAAGGCAATGGCATCCCACTCCAGTACTCTTGGCTGGAAGCTCCCATGGATGGAGGAGCCTGGTAGGCTGCAGTTGATGGGGTCGCTGAGTCAGACACGACTGAGCGGACTTCACTTTCACTTTTCACTTTCATGCATTGGAGAAGGAAATGGCAACCCACTCCAGTGTTCTTGCCTGGAGAATCTCAGGGATGGCGGAGCCCAATGGGCTGCCGTTTATGGGGTCGCACAGAGTCGGACTCAACTGAAGCGACTTAGCAGCAGCAGCAGCAGCAGCGAGGTGTTATATAGCATGCACTGAATACTGACATTCTTTTAAGCACTGTACACATGTTAATGCATACATGGCTCCAAAACTTTGTGAGGTACATGTGATAATGTTATTATCATTTTAAACTTGGGGAAACTGAGGCACAGAGAGTTTCAGCAACTTGTTCAAGTCATGGTAAGTAGAAAATGATTGTGCTGAGATTTGAATCCAGGGTTATATGAGATATTGCCTCTCATCTTATTTAAGAGATTGGTCTTCATTGTTGGCTGCAGAACAATGTGAAGTATATTGAATTGAGAAATAACTCCAAAGTGCTGATAAAAGTGCCAATCAAAATGAAAGTAGTCCAAAATGAAATGAAAAATTCCCCTTAACAAGGGTTTTTCTAAAGCAACTTTGACACATCTCCGTTGGTAATAAATCACTTCTTGTGGTTTTTGCGTATGCAGCTTGCATCTTGATAGATTGTATATATCAAATTTTCCTAGTTAGGGGTCCCTAATATAAAAACTATCGCTCTGGTCTTCAGTGTTCTCTTTTGCCTCCAATACAGAAAAACAGTTTAAAAGTTAAGATGATGTGGTCTAGAAAAGAAGAATTGTGTAGTAGAGTTGGTGAGACTGAGGTTTTATTCTGACTTCACCATTTGCTAGCTATGAAAATTTGGCTAAATTACTTACTCTTTCTGAGCCTCAGCTTTCTTGCCTGTTGAATGGATTGTGATACCCTTTTTAAAAAAATGTCGTAAAATATTCAGTGAGTTCACATATCCATAGCTCTTAGCACATCACGAGACTGAATACATGCTGTCTTAAATCTGTTTTATCTCTCAGTCCTGTAACTTGCCTCAATCTTTAATTCATAGAAGGTGGCACATAGATTCCTCTAAAAGGAATTCTAATTCAGTACTCTGAAATATACTAACTCAGCATCATTTTCTAAAGTATACCCTACCTTTCTGTTTCTTTTGTCTATTTCAGTCATTAGTTTTTTCCCCCCTTGAAAGCTTATTATAAAAGAGAAGAGAAAAATAAAATGCACTATATTTTTCTTTCATCATCTTTTTTTGTTTGGTAGAAAGCTAACATTGTCAAAGGGCAAAGTGGAAATTCTAAGATTACAATGGTTAGCTAATATAAAGCTTCGGCTTTTTTCTATAGATTTATTTATACCATCTCTCCCCTTCCCAACTGTAATAAATAAGAAATGGTTGAGGTTATGTTTAGCAGGATAAGTAGATATATTTTATTGGACAGCTTGAGGATGGGCCAGGAAGACCTTGCATGGAAGACCCACACTTTTACAGTCATTTAGTTATTTTTTGACAATGATAGGAAGACTGATGGAGCCACTGCTTTCCCGTTAGTGAGCTATTCTAGGCTACGGTGAGTTTATAATTAATCAGTTGACATTGGGTGAATGATAACCTTTGTTTTTAACACTTGACTTTTTGGTCTCTCATCAAATTACCTATTTCAAATGTTATAATTTTTATTATGGACCTATGCATTTTTTTGTTAACCAGTAATTTATACATACAATCAACTCTCACTTTGCAGAAGCCAATTATTCAGCCTAATAATTACCGGAGGCTCTCTGGTTCCAGGTTTCCCCTTTGCTTGCCCTTTACTAGCCATTCATCAACAGCTGTACCCCAGGGAAGAGTGAGGAGGTAGATTATTTAGGTGAGTCTCATATGAGATGATTGGACATCAGGATTTTCAAAGGTTCACTAGTGAAAACATCCAATGCAGGGTTAAATGGTGAGATCACATTTTCAGTGGAGGTTACTTTTCCATGTCAGTATGGAAAATAATATGCAGTCTTCTTGCTGTTAGTATTGAAAGCCAAATTCATAGTTACTACAACAACAACAAAACCCAGCATTGTATATCTGTTTCAGTGTGTATGTGTGTGTCTACATGTGTGAGAATACATTTTGCCAGCACTTTGTCTTCTTCATGGATTCTTTACAGTCCTGAGGCCGCATCATTCTGATGTCTCTTATCCCAGATATATTATTTGTAAACATAGCTCATACGTACACCTTTGACAGGGCAATTGTACCTTATTCATCTCAGCATCTCCATTCCTTAGAATTTGTCTGACAGTCTTTAGAAAGAGAATGTTGCTGCTGAATGAGTAAATGAATGAATGATGAATGTAATTTTAAAGAACAAAATTAGAGCACAATTTAAATCACTCTTCATATCACATATGAGATGCCATATTTCTGTTTAGTATTCCAGGCTGAAAAGTTGACTCTGTGGAATTGCCAACATTAATCCTAGAAAACAAACCATTAAAGTAGCAACCCTCTGCAGAAGTGCTCTGTGTAATTCAACAATGCATGCTCTCTCAGCCTGAGTGTTGGCGCCCGATGCAGAGTCTTGGCACCACTGGGAAGCAAAGAATCCATCAAAAGCCTGGAGACAAGTTTGATGTATGCAGTTCATTCCTCTTCTTGCAACATCACTGCCAGTCATGTCCTCACAGCTATGGGGGATTTTGTTCATTTTCTAGCACCTACAACATTACTACACAAGCTTTCATAATCTGACTGTCAGACATATCTCAGGGTGAGCATTGTACCTTGGAAAGATTGGCATAGCATGGCCAGGGACACAGCAAGTGATGCATGAGAAACAACGGTCAGGCCTTGCTTGTTCAGCCTTTTTCCCCCCTCTTCCTCTGTGTAATCAGGTCCATGGGCATGTCTGTACTAGTCAGACCCAGTTATACTATGCCAGCCCTTTCTTTTAAGATTGGATTCTGGTTCCCCTCACCCCAATAATATATTTAGAAATAAAGAAAAAGGGTTTTGAAAAAAATTGAAGAAAATAACTGGGGACATTTTTGGATGCTATTATTTTAACTGTTTTCATAGTTATATCACATAAATTACTTGTAGGAAGGGAAAGGCACTTCTGCACGCACACACACACACACACACACACACTCCTTCAATTTATATCCATTTCTGTATGTTTACAGAATTCTTGGTCTTCCATGAGCTATGAAGGGAACATATGGAAATGCAGCTGCTCCTCCAACATATCCCCACTGAGAAGCCAGACTGATAATAATTCTGACTATTTTGTGCCAAGAATTGGGTTCCTGGTTTTGCACCATTGGGAAGGTTCTGGGCCTTTCCATCTGCCCTTGGACTGCTGACTGTCCACAGTGGGAAAAATTCACGGTGGGACAAATGCAACGTGTGCTGGATGGAGCCGTCCTACCATCTCCTTCTTCACCCTCCGCTCTGTTGTGAGTGAATTGCCGCCACCCACAACTGGAGTAGCTTTGATCCTAGGCCCGCACCAGCACAATAACATGAACTGCCTCGTTGCAGTATGATGATTGAAGAGTTTTAATGAAACTGGCCCAGACTGCTCTGGCAAGCTGCCTTATTCTTGTATTTTAAATGGGAGTGATCCATCAGCCATGTGCAGCATCGCTGTCTCCACATCCCTCCTTGATGTGCTTGCCAATCCTTTTCGCCGCGCTCTCCCTTCAGTGCTTGACCAGTTGGTCCACAGGTCTCTGAAGCCTCCATCCCACTTCATACCTCTCATCGCTGCTAATGTCCTGGGTGCACAGCTGCATGGCCCCATGCAGGCCACTTCCAACTTCATTCTCCCCAACCCAGGATATGCAGGCTAATGTGGTACTATGTCTGGCAGGTATTAATTACACTTGCCAGCTGCTCCCTCATTAGAGTTGCCGATCTCCCCCAAGAGCGATTGTAAATCAAACTGTGATTCATGACTTAAAAAAAAAAAAAATGGGAAAAGGTGCACAAACACTAAAGGGGAAAAAGTCCTCCAAAAATAATAAATATAAACGAAGAGGAGGGATGACACCTTAATCAACCTGGCTGGGAACAGGCAAACAGCTCAGTATTTGGCTAGAGTGGAAATGGCAGCTTTGTTAGATGGTTCTTTCTCCTGTTGTTTGTTTCATCATTTAAAAAACCAAGGAAATGACAAAGTGTGTGACAGGAAATGCAAGTTCAGGGTAGTACAATGTGCATAGTTGTGTGAATAATCACAGGCTGCCTGGAGTTTCATTAACCAGGAGCTTAAATGAAAGAACAAGGAGAAAAATAAAGGGAAAAAATGAAAGGCTTGATGTTTCTCTTGCAGTCGAATTTTCTATAAAATACCATCTCCTGAGAATCATGGGCCTGAAATACACTCCAAAGCTTTATTAGACTACCTTCTAATTCATCCCAAACCTTCCATGCTACTGTAAGAATTTCCATCTCTCAGGGAACTACAGGATTACATAGCATCATCCAAGAAAAAATATTGTTCAGACCCTAACGTCATTATTCAGATGTTTGTATGTAATTCCGAGATGGAGATGTCCAGCCAAATAATCAGAGCTATTTTGTTTTCTTTCAGAAAGCAACGCTCCTTTTCTCAGCCGCTGTACGGTCCAGAGCACAGCATGCTGTGAAGTGTACCTTTAAATACAAAGTTAAGGTTGTCTGTGATGTAGGAGGAAGGTCCACTGAGACGGAGTGATGGAGTGTTGTCCACAATGCAGAGGTTAATGTAGATTGGCTTGGTTGGGGGAGGGTCTATGTAGAAGGTAGGGCTGAATGTCTTGGAGGATGAGGCTTGTACCATGAACAAATCAAGTGGTGAAAAGGCCTTAGTGTGTTTAAGGAACAGTGTGGAGGACAGTCCCTTGGACAGTAAAATAGAGGAGACTACTAGCCAGCTCTATTGCATGAAAGAGAGTTTTCAAGAAAACTTCAGCCAGCACAGGGATTCTAAGTAAAATATGTATTATTTATAAGTAATATATATATATATATATATGTCTATATATATATATATACCTGTTTCATTTTGTTTTGTCTTATTTTGTTTGCTGGTAGAAATAACCACACTCAGGTTTTTGACAACATAAGAGGGAAAAGAAACTCTGGGCTCCATTGCTGTTTTTTGTTAAATTTTGGTTGCATGTGATGGTGGTAGAAATAATTATTGCTAGGCTTCTTGGTGTAAGGAAGAGCTACCTGGGACTTGGGAGACTGGCCATATTGCCCAGTAAGCTGTGTGTTATCTCTCTCCCACCTCTGTTTCAGTTTGAATGGTCTAACTCTTTCCCATGGTTCCCTGGAAATCTGCCTTTAAAAGAACTGAAGAAAGTATTAAAAAGAGAAGGGACCACCAGTCGGGTTCAAAGGAGGTTGGTTTCCTAGGGTTGCCATAACAAAGTATCACAAACCAGGGTATGTTGTCAGGATTGTTTTCTTCTGAGGATGGAGGGAAAATCTGTTCCCTGGGTCTCTCCTAGCCTCAGGTGGTTTGCCTGTCATCTTCAGTGCTCCTTGCCTTGGAGACCTATCACCTAAATCTCTGCTTTCATCTTCACCTGGCATTCTCCCTGTGTCCATGTCAGTGTTCAAGTGCTTCCTTTTTATAAGGACAGCAGCCATATTGGGTTAGAGGCTCATCCTAACCAGTCTCATCTTGTCTTAACTAATTATATCTGCAGTGACCTCATTTCCAAATAGGGTCAGTATTCCAAATAGGTCAGTAACTCACATTCTGAGTTACTGGGGGTTAGGACTTCATTGTATTAATTTTGGGGGTGCATGATCCAACCTATAACAGCAAGGGTAAGCAGTAGTATCCAGTTACTCTAGAGACAGTGTTTTAGTTTCCTCTACAAAATGTAGTGATTACAGGTTTGTTGATTAATCTGATATGATTTTTAGTAATTATTTAAGCTCATGTTCTGGGGGAAGGAGGTGGTCAAGAAGATCTCCTTCTTAGTAATCTCACTGAGGTTGCTGTAATAGGACCTCTTTTCTAGAAAGAGGTACACCTTCATTTTTATCTGTAACTGTGTATCCTCCCAACAGACTGTTGGTTGTCTCACTCGCTGAGACCTTCTAGGAAATACAGTTTTGTTTGCACTAGCAGGAGAAAGCAATGGCATCCCACTCCAGTACTCTTGCCTGGAAACTCCCATGGATGGAGGAGCCTGGTAGGCTGCAGTCCTTGGGGTCGCTGAGTCAGACACGACTGAGTGACTTCACTTTCACTTTTCACTTTCATGCATTGGAGAATGAAATGGCAACCCACTCCAGTGTTCTTGCCTGGAGAATCCCAGGGATGGTGGAGCCCAGTGGGCTGCTGTCTCTGGGGTCGCACAGAGTCAGACACGACTGAAGCGACTTAGCAGCAGCAGCAGGAAATAAAGAATGAAGGAGGGAAAGACCCCAGAGTAGGAGAAAGAGAGAGGGAAGGAAAGGTGGGAGGGTGGGAAAGAGGGTGAAAGAGAGAGAAGAGAAGCAAAGAAAGGAAGAAATGGCAGGAAGGATGGACTGAGGGAGGAAGAAAAGATGCCCCTTTGCCCACCCATAAGAACATTCTGCCAGGGTGCCCTTCTCTACTCAGTTGTGAAGCTGAAAATTGCAACATTTCTGCCTGCTTCTGTGCAACATTTTAAACAAGGGAGCACATTCTAAATAGTGTTGGATGATTAGAAAGAAGCAAAGGAATTTTTTTNGGGAGCTTGTGTACACCTGTGGTGGATTCATGTCGATGTATGGCAAACCCAATAGAGTATTGTAAAGTCAAATTAAAAAATAAATAAATTAATTAATTTAAAAAAATTCAATTTTTCTAAGCTTAATAATTTTTAACTGCTTAAAATATAATGTAATTTTGCATTTATAATCAATGTTTGGTAGCATATTTATTCGGAGAAGGCAGTGGCACCCCACTCCAGTACTCTTGCCTTGAAAATCCCATAGGCAGAGAAGCCTGGTAGGCTGCAGTCCAGGGGGTCACGAAGAGTCAGACACGACTGAGCGACTTCACTTTTGCTTTTCACTTTCATGCATTGGAGAAGGAAATGGCAACCCACTCCAGTGTTCTTGCCTGGAGAATCCCAGGGATGGGGGACCCTGGTGGGCTGCTGTCTACGGGGTCGCACAGAGTTGGACACGACTGAAGTGACTTAGTAGAAGCAGCAGCAGCAGCATATTTATTAAGTGCTTTTTATTAAAAATTTTTAGATGTGTAAGTAAAACCAGCAGTAAGTTTTTAAATATGTCAAGAAACCATGAAGTAATTGTGTTGAGCTTCTCATGAGGAGGTAGTGCTCAGAGAAAACATGCATTTTCTTATCTCTAAATAGAGAAATAATACTGTGGCAATGTATGTGTTATATAACATACTTATTTTAAACAGAGTAACTTAAAAACAATAGCTTCAAGGGGGAATTGACATCACATACTTTAGAATAATTGTAGATGTTTAAATTGGGATTCTTTTTCCTTGATCCAGCCCTAGTAAATCATCATTGTTAGGAATAGGGCCCTGGAATATGGATTTTAAACAGCTAAGCAGTTGCTTTTGCTATATCAGAAACTCATTTTGATAAAACTTGGTTTAATGATGTGTTTGCCCAATGACAAACATTTCCAAATATCGCTCAGTTCAGTTCAGTTCAGTCGCTCAGTTGTGTCCCACTCTTTGAGACCCCATGGACTGCAGCATGCCAGACCTCCCTGTCCATCACCGACTCCTGGAGTTTACTTAAACTCATGTCCATTGAGTCCGTGATCCCATCCAATGATCTCATTCTCTGTCATCCCCTTCTCCTCCCACCTTCATTCATTCCCAGTATCAGGGTCTTTTCCAGTGAGTGAGCTCTTTGCAAATCAGGTGGCTAAAATATTGGAGTTTCAGTTTCAGCATCAGCCCTTCCAATGAATATTCAGGACTGAATTCCTTTAGGATAGACTGGTTGGATCTCGTTGCAGTTCAAGGGACTCTCAAGGGTCTTCTCCAACACCACAGTTTGTTCGAAAGCATCAATCCTTCAGCACTCAACTTTCTTTATAGTCCAACTCTCACATCCATACATGACTACTGGAAAAACCATAGCCTTAACTAGATGGACCTTTATTGGCAAAGTAATGCAAACCATTCTTGCATCTGTTATCAATGACTAGTGGAGCTCTTTGCTTTTAAAAAGAGTTAAGAATATGACCTCAGTTTCTACTTAAAGTCCTTCTAAAAATGTTGCTAGTCAAAAGACTGAAGAGCTGGGACTCACTGTGACCCTATCATCTTGCCTCTGGAGCCTCACATGTTTGCTGTAGTAAAGTTGAGTCCTAGGACTGAGGCAGCACTGGCAGTAGGAAAGGAAGGGCTAGCTTCCGTAGCCGAGTTGGTTCCATTGGAACTCCAGATTCTCTGACTAGCAGATGTTTATCTTCTTCATTTCTCTCAGTTCTGTCACTGCATGGAGAGTTTGTGAAGAGCCAGGAGAAGGCAACAGATAGGATTGTGTGGAGATCATCCTGTTGGTGATGAACTCCAATCATGCTGAAGCCTAAGTATTTCCATCCCAAGACTGGCCAACATAAGTATAATGTAACATAATTTTAATATAATTTTAAATTTTCTAGTACATATAAACTACAAAAATAAATAGATGAAATTTTATAATGTATTTTGACTATATAAACTATCATCATTTCAGTGTGCAATGGATACAAAATTACTGAGACATTTCACATTTTTTTTCATAACAAGTCTTCAAAATGCGTGTATTTAACACTTACAGCACAACTGAACTTGAACCAGTCACATTTCAAGTGCTAAATAGGCATATGAAGCCAACAACTACTGTATTGAACGGTAGAGTTCATAAAGATTAAAATCTGTTTTCAATAATTATTTTAGAAACACTAAACATTTGTGTCTAAAGTAACTTTGGACCCTTGAGAAACATGATTTTTTAATAACTGATATAGAAAATACTTAGCCAGTTAAATGGAATTACTAGTGGTGCTTCCCAACTGTGCTTCCATTTTATTTGCATGAACTTGTCCAAAATATGTGCTAGCAGGCAAAAGAAGGGAAGAAGGAAGGAGAGGAGGTGGGGAATCTATAGTTGTTTTTAACTGCCAAAGGGGAATTTTCACTTCAGGTGCTAGCTGCATAAGATCAACAAGCTCCTATCAAGCTCAGTAGTTCTTTTTGAAAATCTCTGGTTCCTTTACATTTTCAAAACCATCAGAATACCCTGGGAATTGGTTGAAAAAAATTCAGAGTAGAGTCTGAACAGAGCAGCAAGCTTGCTGTTTCCCAGAAAGGGTGCTGAGATAGTAAGGAAGGGCCATTTCTGTAGATCAGATTGCTAGAGAGCTAATCAGACATTCCATGGGCAGTGACAGCAGGCAGTTTATTGTGATGCTTCTCAGCTCATGGGACTCAGCAGGGTGTGACAAGAAAGGTTTGCCTGAGACACACACATCATAGTTCCTCTTAGAATTTTTAAAATAATATTAATAATGTTTATTTCCAAAGAAAAGGGCAAACTCAAATATTTTGAAACATTGACCTGGGTATACATGACCACCAATTGAGGTTCTCCACTGGACTGATCTTGAGCAAACTCTAAGGAGTCACTTCAGATCTGCTCCCTTGGTTGGTGTCCTAACAAAGGTGGCATAGCAAGGGGAGTTCAGTGGGGGGAAAATACCTTTTACTTTCTCTTCCAAATTGTGGGACAGGAAGGGGCGGGAAATACAGTGTGTGAATACCGTATTTAGCCACTCTAGGAGTTCTTCATCTGCTCTTCATGGTTGTCTTACACCCAAGAGAGAAGTGGTCTCAAGGAAATCTGATTCTAAACCATCACCTGTCTTACAGATTAAAGCCATCACATTAATTGGGATGATGAGAAGGCNCGGGAAATACAGTGTGTGAATACCGTATTTAGCCACTCTAGGAGTTCTTCATCTGCTCTTCATGGTTGTCTTACACCCAAGAGAGAAGTGGTCTCAAGGAAATCTGATTCTAAACCATCACCTGTCTTACAGATTAAAGCCATCACATTAATTGGGATGATGAGAAGGCAATGGCACCCCACTCCAGTACTCTTGCTTGGAAAATCCCATGGACGGAGGGGGCTGGTAGGCTGCAGTCCATGGGGTCGCTGAGAGTCAGACATGACTGAGCGACTTCACTTTTTCTTTTCACCTTCATGCATTGGAGAAGGAAATGGCAACCCACTCCAGTGTTCTTGCCTGGAGAATCCCAGGGACGGGGGAGCCTGGTGGGCTGCCGTCTATAGGGTCGCACAGAGTTGGACACGACTGAAGCGACTTAGCAGTAGCAGCAGAAGTCCATTACAGCCTGGAGAAATCAGGTTGTTTCAACTGGGTCCATTACCTTTTATAAAAGGTTTCCAGCAGAACCCCAAACAGAAATGGTACCACAAAATGTCTCTTTCATTTGAAAAGGTTTTTAGCAGGAAAGAAATCATTCTCTTCAAGGAAGCTTTCCTAGATCATTTTCCATCCCATTCAAGCTACATTTGCTGTTTTATGAGTCCTTAATGCTAACTCTGTTTAGAATGGATTACTTTGTGATGGTCACTGCCTAGCCTTGCTGCTATCCTGAACCATAAAAAACAACAATAAAATCAACACCATAAAAACATAATGGACTGCACATTTTCCTCCAACAAATATTCTAAATAAATATGTCTTTCTATTTATCAATAACTTCAGCACATATTCTGTACCAGGCTTGATACAAGGCACCAGAAATCAACACTGAGCATGATAGGTATAACACCTGCCCTCAAGGGGCTTACTATCTAGTTGGGGACATAGCATTAAATATAATGCCACAAAAGCATTTATTACTACAGTGAAAAATCCTACAAAAAATCATATCCAAGCTTATAAATGAAGGTTCCAATAGATAAGTAAACAATCCAGAAAACATACAAGGAATGTTTCAATTCACCAGGAAACAAAATAGACAGCCATAAGATTAAATATATTTTCAACTATTAAATTGGAAATACATACTCTTGCAATTTGTCTGTCATGCATTTCTGGAAGTGTTGTCTATTTGTACAACCCCTTTCATAAGCAGTTTCACAATATACATAAAATACCATAATACCATAAGCATGTTCACACTCTCTGACAACTCACTTCCAAAATTAAAACTGTGTGTAAGTCTAAATATGGAAGTAAAAATACATACATGAAACTATTCACCTATTTTATAATGGTTGGAAGTTAGAAATGCTCTAATTGTCAAAAATGGATAAATATGTTGAGTACAGAAAATTGCATTTATAAGAGCACTAGGCACTAAAATTCAAGTAGTTCTAGTTCAAATCCTAGTTCTGTTTATTAAAAATTTCATTGTCTATAGAAAGGAGATAATTTGTAAAATGCTTATAGAAACAGTACATTTAGAAAACCAGTTTATAGAAGGATATCCCCTCCTTCTTGCTGCTCCTAAACTAAAATCTGTTCTTTTAGGGTAAGCATAGAATACTCGAATTTTTGTTTTGAACCTTAGGATAGCTAAAACAGAAAAGTTAGGGGCCAAGATTTATCTAGAGACTGTGTGACAGGTACTGAGCTAGGCACTTTCATTCTTGTTTTTGACTTATTTATTTCATGAGAAGGAAGCATCCTTTACATCAGTGTTAGCATAAATTATACACTACCCTAAATACAAATGGAAAATGATGCTTTTGATGAAAGCTTCTCCTACCTAGTCTTTTCCACAGAAACCAGTGCACATGCTGACATTTGGACGCCAAGTAGATGACATCTGAAATCATTGTAAAGCATTTCCTTACCTTTATCCCATTTTGGTTGATTGTTATCATGGAAGAGCAGATTCTGGAAGGAAGTCAACACTTTGCAGAATCTGACTCCTCCATGCCTTCTCTACTACTTCCTTTCATCCAGTTTTTGCTTTCCTTTCTGCCCATCAGGATGACTTGAGGAGTGTTTTATATAAGTGCCTTCCCCTTCCTCCCCAACCTGGAGAGATTCTGATTTCTTTAGTCTGGCATAGGCTGTGGGTACTACACTTTTATTTATTTATTTATTTTTGAAGCTCCTCAAGTTATTCTACCTGCAACCACATGGCAGTTAGCTTTGTTTGAAGACTCTTGAGAAAACTGAAAAGAAAAAAATTTTGTGAATGTTGAAAATATGTTACTTCTTTCCTCCTTTTATTCCTAATGAGGTGAGTAAAAGATAGACAGTAATTAGCTTGTTTCTACATTTCTGCTCACCCAGGCACTCCAGACTCAGAAGATTCATGACAGACTTTTTTTTTCTTTTGAAGTATCATACATCATTTTTCTATTCCCTTCTCAATGAGATAAATTCTATAATCCATGACACACTTTCCCCCATTCTTGTCAGATGTTTTAGCCTGCAACATTTTCTTTTGTTCTTCTGTCTTCATAGGTATTTCAGTATTAGCCCATCCTCTTCTAGAAGGAAGTGGAAATGTTTTGAATTCTAATTTCCTCTCAGATATGCGATGGTGCCATTTAATGATGCAAAGCATTTTCCAGAATTTGTGACAATTTATCCATAGGCTTTTGCTTATTTGTAGATAAAATATATTTGATGTTTCTAATATAATATTTTGAGCATACTTTTTCAGCCATTTAGCACATGAACTAAATAGGCAAGTCATATCTGACTGACTTAGAATATACTGTGCTGCTTTGCACTAAACACATTTTATGATCTTGGGGCCTAAACACACTAAAAAGTCCTTTTCATTGTCCTGGAGCAGAAAAAGTCCCTCCCCTCCCCACTGAAGAAAAGCTATTTGGTCAAATATTTAGTGAGTGCTACAATGTGTTAAATTCATGTTAAGTGGAATGGATAGAGTTGAAAGAGCACCTGCTTTTATGGTGCTTGAACTTTAGTATATCCTTAGGTTAAGTTCCTGGAAGTGGGATTATATATAAAGAATTGATTATGAACAGTTAAAATAATTTCCTTCAGACAGAAATATAATGAAAACATAAAACTTAATTATAAAATTAATTAAAACATTCATTTTAGATTGTAAGTTATAGGTATCAACTATTCATGGNTCCACATATTCTTTTTTCTGTGTCTCCATTTATTTTCTCTATCATTTTTCATTTTTCAGTGAAGATAGAGAATTCTGTTTCTATTTCCTCCCTGAATCACACTGTTCAGAGGCAGCCTGCGATGGTCAAGAGAAGTTGCTACCTTTGGCCCACTTTTCTACCTAAGATCAATAAGGCAGAGATGGTCACAGGCATGGGCATCCAGGAGTTGGCTGCTCTCTGTGATCTTACACACATGACTTTTGCCCTCTATGGAGCCACACATCTTCAGTGAATGACTTAAACTGTTTTCTTGTAAAGGTCACATGAATTTAGGCATTAAACAAATTGCTAGATTAGCTAACACTTTTTTTTTTTTTTGCTAACAGCAAAAACTCTTGCAGTTAACACCCCTAAATAAAGAAGCATTTTAAATTAAAGATACATAGTATAAAATTTTTGCCATATAAATAATAATCATTGTAATTATCCCTCACCAGAAACCAAAGAATTGGTGTGCTTCCCATGGATAAACATTGGCAACTATTCTATTTGCACAAAGAGTATTACAAAAGCAGAAACACTTCCATTATTTAAATATTATTAAGAAAAATTCTTTGGGAAAAAAAAGGATTTTGCCACACTTTACATCACATGAAAATGTAAGGTAGCATGTGCAAAACTGTTTAAAGCGCTTGTTAAAGATTCTTATAATAAGAAAGGCTGGGAAAAGTAGAGTCACATCTTATCAAAACAATCTAAGAAATCTTAAGAATGCTGCTTTTCTAGTAATACATAAATATACACGAACATGAGCAAGAATCCAAGTAAAGAAACAGTTCTTATTCATAGGATTGACAGTTTTATTATTACACCAGCCTAAAATAACATATAATGGTGTGTGAGTGTGCACTGGAGTTTCTAAAAGCAGCTTTTAAGATAGGCTTAAAGTGAGAAGGGTTCAACTTTCTTCTTTAAATTCTGGAGGATGGGGTCTCCTGGGGATAAAGGGGGAAAGTGGAGATAAACTTTTAATGCAAGCTCTATTCTTGCCACAGTTTGTTTTATTTATTTGTTCAGCTCTATTTATCATGTAGCTACCATATGCTAGGTCCAATGGATATAGCAAGAGCCTTGACAAATACACACTCTGCCTTGAGGAAGCTCAGAGCACACACAAGAGATAGTCTAGCACAGAGAAGGTCACAGGGAAGTAAAAGGTATTTAAGAATCCTTGGTGGGGGAACCCAGCAAGACCAGGGGTGAGGAGGTCAGGGAAATCTTCCAGGAAGAAGAAACATCAAAATTAAGGGCCCTGGGATAAGTGAAATGTGACTGGTCTGCAGTGGGGGAGTGAAGAATGCTGAATCAGTAGAAATCCTGAGAAATTCCTTTAGGACCTGGCTTTTTCCATTTTTATTAATTATGAGCTGAGGCTCCTTTTAGATGATTAGAAGACAATTGACTAAATTAGTAGAAATTTCTAGGACTGAAAAACCTAAGGGATTGCTATGACCGTTACTGTTAAGTGTTGATTTGAATGTGTGTAAATAACAGATGAGGTTGAATCAGAGAGGTAAACCAGTTGGGCACACACAGAGCAGGGACCAGCGGAAACAACAGCTACACCCAAAGGGCTACACCCAAAGGGCTGTACTAAAAGGAAGCATGGTGTCTCTGCTTTGGGCCAAGCCTGCGGGCACCAGGGAATTTTCATCTTTCTGGGTGAGGGAGCTGGCAATAAAAGCTTATGAGTTGGATCAGGATATATGTATATGAGGGTTGATTTTTTTTGGTATTATGTACAAGTAAAGGAACCTAAGACATATCTGTATTGACATCTGTATTAGTCAGGGTTCTCTAGAGAAACAGAACCAATAAAATATATAAGGGGAGATTTATTATAAGTAATGGTCACACAATTATGGAGACTGAAAAGGTCCATGGCCTGCCATCTGCAAGCTAGAGAACAAGAGAAGCTTGGGGAAGAAAGGATGACTCAGTCCAAATCTAAAAGTCTGATAACCAGGAATACCTATGTCTGGAGAAAGAAGAGGATGGCTGTCCAATCATACAGCAAATTCTCCTTTCCTCAGTCTTTTTTTCTATTCATTTCTTCAACCAACTGGCTGATGTCCTCCCACACTGGGGAACGTGTTTTTCTTTACTCAGTCTGCAAATTCAGTGCTTATCTCTTTCGGAAACATCCTTGCAGACATATCCAGAAGTGTTTCACAGGTTATCTGGGCACCCCTTAGCCCAATCAAGATGACACATAAAATTAATCACCACAATGATTCAAATGCCAACTGTTGACATTTCATTGGCCTTCAAAAACTGTGTTCCAGGCAGAGGGAATAACATTAAAAGACTCAGAGGCTAAGGGGAAGCAGCATCTCCAGGTGACAGAAGTACTTAAAAGAGTTGTTTAATCGCTCATCTGTGTCTGACTGTTTTGACATTCCATAAATTGTAGCCGGCCAGGCTCCTTGTCCATGCGGTTTCCCAGGCAAGAATACTAGAGTGTTGCCATTTCCTTCTCCAGGGGCTCTTTCCGACCCACCAATCGAACTCATGTCTCCTGCAATGACAAGTGGATTCTTTACCAATGAGTCACCAGGGAAACCCTTCCTTTCTATGATCTAATCAACTGACCTATACCCATAGGAGAGTAAGATTATATTTTGGAAAGAAATGATTTGAAGTTAAGAGATGTGGGCAGTGTTTTTTATTCTGTCTTAGTCTCTACTTCGAGCCTAGGAGTTTCTACATAAAAGGTTCATGATTACTTAGCGAATGAATATATAATTTATTTTTCACTCACCATTGATACACATTGGGAGTGATCTACTAATGCAAATAACAACACAGAAAATATTTATTTCATTTTATTGCTGCATTATACTTTACCATATCGACATACCATAATATCCTGGTCAATGGGCAGCTTTTTTCATGAAACTATTTTAAGCCCAGGTCCTCTCATTGTGTGGTGACACAAAATGCTAGCTGTGTCTGTCTTTTTGCAACCCCATAAGCTATACAGTCCATGGAATTCTCCAAGCTAGAATGCTGGAGTGGGTAGCCTATCCCTTCTCCAGCAGATCCTCCCAACCCAGGAATCAAACTGGGATCTCCTGCATTGCAGGTGGATTCTTTACCAACTGAGCTATCAGGNGAGGATGAGATGGCTGGATGGCATCATGGACTCGATGGACGTGAGACTGAGTGAACTCCGGGAGATGGTAATGAACAGGGAGGCCTGGCGTGTTGCAATTCATGGGGTTGCAAAGAGTTGGACATGACTGAACTGAACTGAACTGATTTCCTTTAGGATTGGCTGGTTGAATCTCCTTGAAGTCCAAGAGACTCTCGAGAGTCCTCTGCAACACCACAGTTCAAAAACATCACTTCTTTGGCACTCAGCTTTCTTTATAGTCCAACTCTCACATCTATACATGACTACTGGAAAAACCTTAACTTTAACTAGATAGACCTTTGTTGGCAAAATAATGCCTCTGTTTTTAATATTAATGCTGTCTAGCCTGGTCATAGCTTTTCTTTNTTCTTTGGCACTCAGCTTTCTTTATAGTCCAACTCTCACATCTATACATGACTACTGGAAAAACCTTAACTTTAACTAGATAGACCTTTGTTGGCAAAATAATGCCTCTGTTTTTAATATTAATGCTGTCTAGCCTGGTCATAGCTTTTCTTTCAAGGAGCAAGCATCTTTTAATTTCATGGCTGTAGTCACCATCTACAGTGATTTTGGAGCCCAAGAAAATAAAGTCTCTCACTGTTTCCATTGTTTCCCCATCTATTTGCCATGAAGTGATGGGACCAGATGCCATGGTCTTAGTTTTCTGAATGTTGAGTTTTAAGCCAACTTTTTTTCACTTTCCTCTTTCAATTTCAAGGTGCTCTTCAGTTCTTCTTTGCCTTCTGCCATAAGGGTGGTGTCATCTGCATATCTGACATATGGAACGTTCTTCATGTACATGTAGGCATGCAGGTAAATACATGGTTTTGTAGACAATATTCTCAATCAGTCCTTCAAAGCTAGCTCAGTGAGGAACTTCTCAGGGATTTTCTTAAGTCATTATAATATGTCTATGCTTCAAATTATTGCACAGTATTTTGATACTATGAGAAAAATTCTCTAAGCTTATGAATCACCTCATTCACTCTGAATTCATTTACTAAATAATATATATTTTTTAATTGAAGTATATTAGCAGTAGTAGTGAAAGTTGCTCAGTCATGTCTGACTCTTTGCAACCCCATGGACTCTACAGTCCATGGAATTTTCCAGGCTAGAATAATGAAATGGGTAGCCTTTCCCTTCTCCAAGGGATATTCCCAATCCAGGAATCAAACCCATGTCTCCCACATTGCAGGTGGATTCTTTACCAGCTGAGCTGCAAAGGAAGACCAAAAATACTGGATTGGGTAGTCTATCCCTTCTCCAGTGGATCTTCCTGACCCAGAAATTGAACCAGGGTCTCCTGCATTGCAGGCAGATTCTTTACCAACTGAACTATCAATATAATTAGTTTAAAATCTGTTGTGCTGTGCTTAGTAACTTAGTCGCGTCTGATTCTTTGCGACTCCATAGACTGTAGCCTGCAAGACTCCTCTGTCCATGGGGATTCTCCAGGCAAGAATGCTGGAGTGGAGTGCCTTAAAATGTGTTAGTTGCTACTGTACAGTAAAGTGTTTTGGTATATAGATACATTGTTTTGTGTATTCTTTTCTATTATGGTCTCTCTGTCACAGATTATTGACTGTGTGCTATTCAGTAGGACCTTATCACTTATCCATTCTATGTATAATACTTTATATTTGGTAGCACTGAACTCCCAGTCCACCCTTCCCTCACTTCACCTCCCCCTTGGAGATCACAAGTCTGTTCTCTAGGTCTGTAAGTCCACTTCTGTACTAAACAATTTTTAAGACTGAAACTCTGAAAAAACATTCACCAAATTGGACCTGTAGTGATGTCACTCTTTAGTAATAGCCAGTATCACTGTTTATGAAGGATAATAATGCTTTATCCTGACTTCTTTTGAGAGGCTGAAAACATTGCTTATCTTTATAATATTCACTGTGTATAATCTCCTTGATCATATAAATAGATACAGATAATTAGCCATGACTATATTAATTAATCTTTCTAAGAGATATGAGCTTTAGCATATACAACTGTGGACTGCAAAAGATGCATGTTGATTTTAACTGAATGAGTGAAATAAGTATGTGCGAAGGGGAGAAATATTTGAAAGCAAAAAAGTATTCTGTATGCTAAGGAGTAACTGTTTATTTAGTAGTCCAAATATTGGGAGGTGTGTGTGCTTGTGCTTGTGTGTGTATGCACTTGTGGACATGCGTGTAAGGGCTAGGGCGAGAAAGAGATTAGCAATTTAAGACTTCATTATAAAGCATTTTGTATATCAGAGGTTAATCATTATCTATTATTTTATTCAAAGTTTTGCTGAATAATGAAAAGGTAGTAACTTGGTTAGAAATATCTTTAACATAAATAAAATGAAACTGTTAAATAACAAGAATGTCATAAATATTATTTTGGCATTAAGGAATGTGAATCTTCAAATGAAAGGAGAACACGATTTGCTGGACTCGGGTTTTATCTTTATAATTTCAGCCTTTAGACAGTTGCCAGGAGGACTCGTGTCTCTAATTCAGATGTGCTAGGAAATCACAGTGTAAATGTCTGCCCTCCAAAACAAGAAAGAGGACAAGAGGTCTGCATAACATTCCATTTGGTAAGATGGGTGTGTTCAGATTGGAATTGTACTGCTCAACAGTCTAAATCAATGCACATTTATGCTTGCTTCTGAGACATAATCAGATAAATGGTAGGTGATGACCACAGGGAGGAAAGAGGAAAGTTATTCAGAATATAACATTTGCAAATTAAAAATTTCTAGGATGAGAATAAAATATCTACCCAAATCTATGCCTTACTGGTTTAGCATAAAAACTTACTTGTCCATCAGTCAAGACAATATATATGAAAATGTCAGAAACTGAAGTGTCTAAATAGCTTTTGTGACTTGTGAAGATACTATTTGCTATCCAAAATCTATACTAAACAACTTAAATATCTAAGCCTTATTTCAATATAAGACCTCCAAGTGACCGTAGGGCTTCCCAGGTGGTGGAGTGGCAAATAACCTGCCTGCCAATTCAGGAGATACAAGAGATGTGGGTTTGATCCCTGGGTTGGGAAGATCTGGAGTAGGGAATGGCAACCCACTCCAGTATTCTTGCCTGGAAAATCCCATGGACAGAGGAGCCTGGCAGACTACAGTCCATGGCTGAGTGCACACGCATGCACATGGTCATAATGAATTATACAGGGCTTATGAGGCTTTTAGGCAATGCAAACACAACTGTTTTCAGTGCTTATTTCTGAATCACTATTTTTGTGTTTATTTACCCAGTATAGATGTTATGGCTCATTGAGAACCAAATGGTTTGTGTAGGTAGCCATGTTCTCATGGTCAAAATAGCTCATGCGGAGATATGTGTGTTCGCTCCACTGATGTTCTCACCCTAGGAATAATAATAGATAGGAATATAGTTTAATTCAGCACATATTGAATGCCTATAATACATTAATGTGAGAGATATTAGGAATAGATATAGATTCTGATCTGATTTGAATTGAGGAATCAGGCAGTATAATGCTTTAAATTGTGTAATTGAAGGAGAATATTCTGTCCAGCAAAAGAGTAGCCCTAATTCTTAGAGCCAGACCCTTATATTATTAAGAAAATCCTTTCTCAAGTCAAGTTGACAGATCTGAACAGGAATGAAATTCTCCTAGAGCATATGTATTTATAGAATTGGCAGGCATGGATGGTCAGAAGACTTGGACTTCTAACGGCAGGCAGTGGTAGAAATTGAGAATGTTTTCTTGTTATTACTGACTTCATAACAGTTCCAGCTCCTTCTCATTCTTACTGAGATTCTTCAGCATCTAGAAGGATGTTGAAAGAAAGAAAGAAAGCTGAGATGATGAGAAGAACAGGAACTTTATTATTGACAGTTAGAATATCCTAGATGAATCCTACAATTTCTTCAAAGCAAGAGTTGACAGGAAGGAAATATATTTTCCACATAGCATCAAAATTCACTTGATATTTTAGTGGATCCTCAAAGTAACCTTGAACACAGATGATCAATGGACATGCCTCTGTGGCAATATTTAAACTGATGGGGGCATCTCTTGAATTTGATTTTCCAAAGGTACCATGTGTCTATACTGTATTTTGTTTGTGAAATGTGAAAGTTGTTCAGCTGTGTCCAACTCTTTGTGACCCCATGGACTGTAGCTTGCCAGGCTCTTCTGTCCATGAATTCTCTAGGCGACAAGACTGGAGTGAGTAGCTGTTCCCTTCTCCAGGGTATCTTCCCAACCCATGGTTCAAACCCAGGTCTCCCACATTGCAGGCAGATTCTTTACCATCTGAGCCACCAATACCATTTTTGTTTAACATGCTTTAATCGATTGCCTTCACAAAATACTCAGCAACTTTACTCTTTCCATGCAGATGAAATTAGTTTCATGAAACAGAGAGTGGGGTCAACATGAATGCTTTCTGGGGTGAGTCTGGGCTATGTTTAAATCATTTCTTTAACACTGTAGTCAGCTCACTCTGCTGTTACAAAATGGCGTGAACCGGGTGGTCTGAACAGTAGACATGTGTTTCTCACAGTTCTGGAAGCTGAGATGTATAAAATCAAGGTGCAGTCAGATTTAGAGACCTTTCCTGGCTTACAGATGGTCACTTTCTCCCTGTGTCCTCATATAGTGGACAGAGAAAGAGAGGAATCAAGTTCTCTGGTGTCCCTCCTTATAAAAGAACTGATCCCATCATTAAGGCCTCACCCTCATGACCTCATTTAAACTCAGGACCTCCCAAAGGTCCCACATTCCATCATAATGGGGCTTTGGGCTTCAGCAGGTGAATTAAGGGGAACACAATTCAATCCATAGCAGATGGTAACTAAAACAGAGTCATTATTTCAGACAACAATGCAAATATTTTCATCAGTGTAAAATTAGGACCTGAAGATTAAAAAAAATTATACTCAGTTGTATCCTCCAAGATTTGCTTATTTCCTGAAACTTTAGCTGTTTCATTAGTACTTTATCTTTTTTTTTATTTAGACCTTGAGATGAGTATTGGACTGGTTTACAATTTCCCTTTACATAAGGATTAAGAAAACACCCTGTGTAAGAAAGAATACACAGTGTGAAGAATATTGTTCTGCTACTTGGAAAAACTCCATTCTACATAACCCAGTGGCTAAAAGGAATATGTTGGAAGTCTGAAATCTAGGTGACTTTTATACCCCCTTTACTTTCTAGCAATTTATTTCATTCATCTTTTCCTAAGCACATCTTTTCTCAGAAACCTTTAATGATACCTGCCAATTCTTCACTCTTCTAGGCTGAAATACTTATTATTTAGTTTTACAACTTTAATACATTTTTTTCTTAAATTATTGTTGACAGTATAAGCCAACTTGTTTGAATTCATTCAGAAGACTCACTACTTTACATTTAAGAAGTTCTCCTTGGGTGGATTCCTCTAGCCCATTGTTATGTGCCTGTTAGGAGTGAGGATGTTCTAGGTTTGGGACCTAGTTGCTGCTTTCCTATTCAAGCTTGCTTCAGTAATCCAAGAGAAAAGGTCAAGTGAGATAGGTCTATCCTAAGAGCTCATAATTATTGGGTTGATCAAACACTTGGGGTTTTCTGTAACATCTTTAAAAAAAACCCAACCAACTTTTTGGCCAACACAATATAGGGAGGAAATTCCATGTACAGCAGCCCAAGTCCAAGTTTGATATGCTTGGCTTCATAAAAATTTGTTTTGTCTTTTTCTTTCCCCTCTCTCTGTTTTTTTTTTTTTTTTTTT
>SJYV01009037.1:1720331-1736982 GCA_006410875.1 Neotragus pygmaeus | reverse complement strand
ATATATATATATATATATTACTGATGAGAACAAACTCCATGTGGTAAGTAAGGAATTGGTGGAAGAGGTGTTTAGATAATAAATATAAGGGAACTGATTCTTTCATTTTGCCTCCTGTTGTATCCTTTTGAACCCTCACATTTCACACTTAAACTACTCTCAGAACTTTGGGGAATAGACACAAAGGATGCATCTGCCCATAGACTGTATTTAGGCCCTCAGGGGACACAGCACAGACCTGGCCAAACAGTCGTCTTCTTATACTGTATACCTAAGACACCCAACTTGTGCATGGTGTAGGAGTTCACTCTTTGGCCGCCTATTTATCAAGTACCTTGGCAGTCATCTTTAACTCAGAATTTTCTCTATTTTCCACCAAACTGATATACATTTTTAACAAAATCAGAACTCAATATTGTCTAAATTGATCCCTTAGAAAGTAGCTGTATTTAGTAGATAATGTCATCATTTGTCTGTTAAAAACCATACCTTTGACACATCCAAAGATTCATTCAAGGGAAGGATGAACTATGTATAGATATTGGAAATCCATTGCTAGACAACTGTCCTAGAATAGCAAGTTCAGTTATTCTTGCTAGTTATTTTAAATTTTCTAAACTTCCTAATATTAATAATAGTCTATTATCTTCCATGATAATAATAATTCTTTGTTCTTGTCCCTTACAGTTTGATTTGCATATCCTTTCCTAAGGTATATTCATAGTAACTGTATGAACAAGCACATTTTGTAAAACAGGCCTTGGTATTCATTTCCTGAAGTAGTTGAATTCTGTGCTCACCAGTTAAATGAGCATATGTGCACTTTGGGTTTCAAAAGATAAGGGCTAAGTTGCTGATGTGGGCAAGTCATACAGTCAGCTCATAAAGCCTTAATTAAACAAGCATTGTGCTTTCTTAATTCCAGTATGCTAAAATCTACAGCATCCCTTAGGAACTTTTAAAATACTCAACAGAGCCTTAGCACCTCATTTAGCAACCATTGACTTAGGCCAGTGATTTGGATGGATAGTGTTTGAATTCAATTACTTTGAAATAAGGAAACAAATAGAAGTCAAGTTAATTATCATATTTGCTTTAGTTGGAATTAAAAAGGGGTGGGAGAACAACCTATGATCAACTCCATTTAGTAGGCTTTCAGATACCAGCACTTTCATAGTAAACATAATTTTGATGCTAGTTTCATCTCTGTTCCCAGGAACAATGGCCTTATCATTCATAACATCAGCATCATCCTTCTAAAAGAAGACTCCTTGGGGTAAAGATACTGCTCTGGTTTTAAAAACTGTTTAGTATGGAACCAGTGAGGTATCTGTTGGTACAGTAAGCTTTTGTGTGTGAATTAAGCTGTGCTATTTACTGATGTACTAGGAAATGTATGGTTGTGAAATCAAACACATTAGTTCAAGTTTCATCTGGGTTCCTTCTTAGTTATGTACTGAGAAAGTCATTGGGCATCTATGAACCGGAGTCTTTTTTTTTTTTTCTTTTTCTGAAGTCGGGTTAATCAGATCTCGAGAGTATTTTTATGAGGATTAATATAATGGCATACAGACTTGGCAATATAATTGGCACTCAATAAATCAGAGCAAAGTAAGGAGTAAGAAGAAGAAAAATTAAATCCTAGCATAATTTTTTAGTCAGACACACACACACACAGAGTCAACTGTGTACTCAAGAGATTTGGTGAGATAAAGCAGAAAATGTGCTAATCACTTACACAGTTAAGAACATGGGGATTTGTATGCCATTGGAGGCAAATTGGAGGTTAGTATTACAAACAGCCATCTTGATAAATAGGATGTGGTACTGAAATCAATAAAAAGGGATTCAATAAAAGCAAAGGTAAACTGCACAAATGATTGTTCCATAGGGATGGATATGTAAGCTCTAATGAATGATTGATTATGTCAGCAATATGATTGTGCTGTATGAAACACTAGACACTGCTTTGGAGCATATTGATAGAGGGAGCATAGATGAAATGAAAGGTAATTATTTAGCCCTACCAACAGTCTTTAGGCCTCAACTGGATAACTATGTTCAGTATTTGTTCCTCAGTTGAAAGTGAATCACAGATAAATTTGAATGAGTTCAGAAGAGAGCAGCACAAATGATAAAAGATTTGGAAAATACAGAAATATTAAGGGAATGGGCATGTTAAGACTGGAGGAAAGATAACAGGGAAACAAGGTAACTACCAACACACAGGAAAGAGATTCTATAAATGAGAGAGGGATCAATTATTTCCATCAGTAATTCAGAATTGAGTAAGTTGAGCTTGGGCTACAGCAGATAAAATTAGTTTAAATATTAAGGACATACTTGTGAGTATAGAACATTTTAACATGGAATCAAAGTACCTTTAGTAATTAAGAAAACCTGCCTATAAGAAATAAAAGGAATCCAAATTGGAAAAGAAGAAGTAAAACTCTCACTGTTTGCAGATGACATGATCCTCTACATANGGAAGTTCAAAAGGGAGGGGACACATGAATACCTATGGCTGATTCATGTTGAGGTTTGACAGGAAACAACAAAATTCTGTAAAGCAATCATCCTTCAATTAAAAATAAAAATTTTTTAATATCAAAAAAAGAAAACCTGCCTATTAAATAATTTCAAAGTGTCAAGCTTGGAGTTATCCTTTTGAATTTTTTGATAGAGTAGGAAAGTGATGACTCAGCTTATCCCCCAACTCTATTCTATTAATCAAAGTTCTATAGATAGGCCTTAGTGTTCATGCCCTGCTGATATAATAATTATACATATAGTCATAATCATTCTGCTTTTCAAAAAGGATTCTTTATTATTTAAATATTTTACTGTATAGAATATTTGATCTTAGGTAGGAGAAATGTTTATTTTTCTCCTTCAATGATTTTCCATTCTTTGATTTTTATTCTTTGTACTCTTGCTTTTTTTTTAGATTCAGATTCTGATAAAAGCTTTGATGGTACTAAATGATTTGATCAAGTTTTCTAAGTCAAAAATTTTAGAACAAGGCTTACTGTATATGACTTCCTGATGAGCAGGTTCAGTAAACGAGGTTAACTCCCCAGTGACTCAAAGCTAAAGAATCTTCATGCAATGTACGAGATGTTCCTGGAGACACAGGTTTCACCCCTGGGTCAGAAAGATCCCCTGGAGGAGGAAATGACAACCCACTCCTGTATTCTTGCTTGAAAAGTCCTATGGATAGAGGAATCTGGCTGGCTATAGTCCATAGGCTCCCAAAGAGTCCTACATGACTGAGCATGCACACAGCATACTCATTATGGACAGACAATAGACTTCCAAAGCCAAGACAATCAGGCCTTTTGTATTAGCCTTAATTCTACTTATGATTAATGTAGAATCAAATAACACCACAGTATATGATGTAAACTTGGCTGTAATGTTAATAAGTTGATATTCAGTTTCTTTTTTTGTGAATAGAAAATAATATCTGCACTTACAGGCAGGTCAGGAAGCAACAGTTAGAACTGGACGTGGAACAACAGACTAGTTCCAAATAGGGAAAGGAGTACACCAAGGCTATATACTGTTGCCCTACTTATTTAACTTATATGCAGAGTACATCATGTGAAGCACTGGGCTGGAAGAAGCACAAGCTGAAATCAAGATTGCTGGGAGAAATATCAATGCAGATGACATGTATGCAGATGACACCACCTTTATGGCAGAAAATGAAGAACTAAAAAGCCTCTTGATGGAAGTGAAAGGGGAGAGTGAAAAACTTGGCTTAAAAGTCAACATCCAGAAAACTAAGATCATGGCATCTGATCCCATCACTTCATGGCAAATAGATGGGGAATCAATGGAAACAGTGACAGACTTTTTGGGGGGGCTCCAAGATACTGCAGATAGTGACTGCAGCCATGAAAATGAAAGACACTTACTCCTTGGAAGAAAAGTTATGCCCAACTTAGCATATCAAAAAGCAGAGACATTACTTTGTCAACAAAGGTTTGTCTAGTCAAAGCTATAGTTTTTCCAGTAGTCATGTATGGATGTGAGAGCTGGACCAGAAAGAAAGCTGAGCGCCGAAGAATTGATGCTTTTGAACTGTGGTGTTGGAGAAGACTCTTGAGAGTCCCTTGGACTGCAAGGAGATACAACCAGTACATCCTAAAGGAAATCAGTCCTGATTATTTGTTGGAAAAACTGATGTTGAAGCTGAAACTCCAATACTTTGGCAATCTGATGGGAAAAACTGACTCACCAGAAAATACCCTGATGCTGGGAAAGACTGAAGGTGGGAGGAGAAGGGGAAAACAGAGGATAAGATGGTTGGGTGTCATCACTGACTTAATGGACATGAGTTTGAGTCAACTCCGGGAGTTGGTGATAGACAGGGAGGCTTGGTGTGCTGCAGTCAGTGGGGTTGCAAAATGTCAGACATGACTGAAGACTGAACTGAACTGAAGGATAAATGAGACTATATACAGTTCCTCTCATAAAGTAGGTAATGAGCAAACAACTGTTCTTTTTGTCTTCCTTTAAAAACATTTTGAGAGTCACTTTCCTGCACAAAGTCAGTAGTAGCCCTGCACAAATCCCATGTAGATTTCAGTCTCATTAAAGCTGCAGTCCAGGCTCTCTGTAATCTGACTCTACTCTTCCTTTTTCATCCTAGTTTGCTTGCTTTTTGGTTGAACAGGAGTTTTATTGTCAGTATAGTATGTATTTGAAATAGTTAAAACCTAGAACTCTCCAGAGAACAGGTCATTGAAAAATGACCAACAGGAAAAAGATGGTAATGCATACAGAGGGTACATGGAAGCTTAGACACAGAGTTTAGATGGCATTCCAATATCCCTTGTATATTTTACTTGTCATGGTGTTTATACACATTCACTTTCCTCCAGGTGATCTTTCCAACCCAGGGATCAAACCTGCATCTCTTGTGTCTGCCTGCATTGGTTCTTTACCACTAGTGCCACCTGGGAAGCCATTCTAATACAGCACCTGAAACTTAAAATGCAAATAATTATTATTTGTTATATAATATGATTTATGTTAGCTCTAAATGCATGCATATAACAGAAATTTAATTATTACTTCAGTAAATATCTGAATAATATATTTATCATGATTTTTCAAAGTATGAAATTTAATATTTGTTCTGTAGAATGTAACTGTGGGTTTGACTGGAAGTTTTATATTTTTAATATAGTTTTAGGTCCAGCCTAAATTCCCCTAGCCTGAAGGAGTGTTTCCATTTAAATTATAATTTTTATTTCATTATAAAAAATAGTTTTATTGATCCCCAGTGATATTCTATTCCCTATTTAATATGAAAGGGTAAATACTATTTTGTGATCAAAGTATACCATTATAAAAAATCATGATTGCATTGTCATTCACTTCTGACATGAAAATATGGAATATTAAATAAGTGCTTTTGTTTACACGTGATTAGAACTTGTTGGAATCCTAAATGCTAGCCACTCTGTATAGATAATTACACATTTTTTTAGCCTTGGAGTTTAATAAGGTTTTGATGAAAAATATAACATATAATTCAATAGAATGAGTGGTAATTTTCAACTCAAACAATAATGATAGGAATATTTACTTCTATTCGTGCTATATATATTTTGTATGTGTGCTATATATATTTTCCATATATTAAATGCACATACGTGCACATGTGCACATCCTTTGAGTTAGTTAAATATTCTTTTTCATTGAAGAATATAAATATAATAGGAATAGAGTTTCTAAATAATTCCCTCAATTCACATAGCAGCATAATGAATGAGGTTAAATTATTAATGGAATGATTTTTCCATACTTAAACCAGTCTCTCCTCTGGCATGAAGATAATCTACTGCTTTATATTTAACATTTGTATCATTGTTATAAACTATACTGCTATAAGAATTTGATTGGTAACTTGGCTAAGGGGCATGATATTTGATATTATATACTCTTCATACATCATAGTTTGCACTGAACTAGAATTGTGATTTTTTAGGATGGGAGGCTAAACTGTGGTCTCACAGGAGAGAACAGAAATGCATTTGTAGTCATATAGTAAGCCTGTCTTATTCAAATACAAAATAAAATAGAAAAATAGAAAAACAGATCCAGTTTATTAAGAAGGGATGATGCTCTATAAATCAACTAATTGGACATAGAAAACCATCATTTGTTTAGTTAGAACTTCTAGAAGTAGGTTTATTCTCTTGATTCTGTTTTAGATCCATTGGACTTGGGGGAGGAAAAAGGTCAGCTAAAATAGTATTTGTATAAGAAATCTCTAGAAATAAAAAGCTAATCATAGATAGTCACAACTATCAGGAATCATAGTGTGTGTATGTGTGAAATCATAGTGTGTGTGTGTGTGTGTGTGTGTGTGTGTGTGTGTGCATGTGTGTGTATTTTAGTTACTCAATCTTGTTTAACTCTTTGGTGTAGTTTGCTGTATCTTCCTCTGTCTTTGGAATTGTCCGGGCAAGAATACTGGAGTGGGTAGCCATTCCCTTCTCCAGGGAATCTTCCTGACCCAGGACTCAAACCCTGGTCTCCCACATTGCAGGCAGATTCTTTACCATCTGAGCCATCATCAGTAGTAATTACTCTCAATTACATTTCCTTAGTACTCTGTATTAGCAAAATGCTTTACAGTTACAACTCCCTTTAGCTATGAGAGACCATAGAAGTCCTCAGTTCCTACCTCAGTGGAAGTCACACTGCTGACTCTTGTCAATTACATAGATAGACTGGCAATGAAGTCTCAGTCAGAATGCCAGGACTTTTCATGCCTCATTCCAGAAGTACACTAGAGACTGGGAAGGAAATGAAGAGCCTTGGTAAACATTCTTAAAGCATTGATCTCTGGTGACACTGAGGGAGATAACAAGAGTGGGAAGAGGAGTAGCTGGGAAAACAAAATATAAGATTGTTATATTTTGTTAAAAAATAAAAACATGGATGCTAAATAGCTGCAAAATAAAGCAATTCAAATAAGGTCAGATATCCCATCCAGCTTATATCCTGTACATTCAACATAATGAGTAGGTGTTATAAGTACATATATACCTGAACATATAAAAATTCCACATAGTATCCTAGTCCATTCGTTCTATAGCAAAAATACCATAGACTGGGTGGCTTAAGTAACACATATGTATTTCTCACAGTCCTAGACACTGGAAACCCAAGATCAAAGTGCTGGCAGATTCACTATCTGATGTGGGCTCACTTGGTTTGAAGATGGCCATTTCCTTGCCGTATCCTCATGTGACAGGAGTGAGGAAGCTCTCTGGGATCTTTTTAAAAATAAGGGCATTAATCTCATTTGTGAGGTCTCCAACTTCATGACCTAACCATCTTCCAAAAGCCCAACCACCTAGTACCATCACATTGAGGATTAGGTTTCATTATATGAGTATTGGGGGGGGACATAAACTTTCACTCTATTGCAGTGTATCACTTTAGTTTTTCCTGAAGTATTATATAAAATAATTTGAGGTGGTGAAGTACTATCACAGTGGCACTGGATCACATGATGGAAGAGAGTAATTCTCTTTTCATATGTCTTGAACTATTTAATTATACTAAGAGTCTTGGTTTGGCACTAATAAGGCTTTAGCACCTTTATAAACACTTGGTAGTTTCTCCTGTAAAAAAATAAAAAATAACACAACAGATGCAACATAGGTCTTAGGCCCAGAGTTTTCAACAGAATGTAAGCAGATGATAATACTGTTATTTTGCCTTTGCAGTATTTTCGTGTTTGTTTATCTATAACAAATGAAACTTATCTTCTATGTGCAATAATTTAATTTTCCAATTAACAAAAATATAGTTAAGTAAAAAGTATGTATTTTAAAATATTTAAATAATAGTGCAAATGGTATATAAATATGACAAAATTTTTGAAAAAAGGATGACTAAATTTGAGAAAAACTGGACTACTCTAAGTGTTCTTTAAAATAATGTGTTGTATCACCCCTTGCCAAACATGCTGGTCATTTTCAAATCCTGTTCTATAAATTTAATGAGCATATTCTTTCAGAATCTGAAGTGTTTTGACTCACTGTGGCTATGAATCACTGACTCTGTTAAATAATCTAAGTTTCTCTGAGTAGGTGAAATCTTGTTCTGATGACACCATTTACATTCTGAAATCTGTATTTCAAATTATGACATCTTTACACCATGCAATTTTGGCACAACTGTCTCTTCTATATAATTTCAAAAGCCTTCTCAGCCCAGAAAGTTGATGTTAGTAAATTACTTTATAATCAATGGATTCTATTAGACGTGAGGGAACTATATAAATTAATAGACTAGTAGTAAGTAAGCTTCCATAGACTTAAGTAATTTTACTTGTAATAGTCAAATGTTTTTAGTAATGAACTTGTTTAAAATGTGTATTACATTTGTCACATTTAAATGATACCTAAGACAACCTTTTTTTTCCCTTAAACATTTTATTTGAAGTTATATATTGTCAACATGAAATTGAACAAGACTGTAGTATTTATTCAACTATCATTCATTCAAAAGAGATGGATGCTGGACTATAGAGTGACTGAAGTGTAGTCTTTGTTATCATAAATGGTTACAGTGTAGATAAGGAACTGAATAAAAATAAAAATAGTAACAAAAATAATGAGGTAAGTGCTTTGAATCACACAATGGGGATACCCACATTTATGCATTAATTGCTAGGTCCAGATAAAGTTCTCTTGATATAATTAATTTTATGTTAAGCTTGTAAAAATATATTGAACAGACACTTTTGGATAAAGTATGACTTTCTGAACAAGTGTGGTGACACCTGATAGGCTGTTCTGTAACACCCTCTGCAATGTGGGATGGGAGAGGAGTTTGTAAGATTATACAATGCTACCCTAGTTCTGTCTTCTTTAAAACACTGTAGAGTTTATCACCTGTTCCCACATGTGTTATCCCATTTCATCCTTATAATGGTTCAGTGCAAGAAATATCATCCCAATACCCATTTTACAAATGAAGGAAGAAAAGTTCAATAAAGCTAACACCTTGGCCAGTATTACACAGAAATTGACAATAGCTGGACTCAAATCAACTCTAATACTATGGAATGTCAAAAGTGGATTATCCAGTGCATTTTTCCTTCATCTTATAGATGAGGAACCATATCTTTAAAAGATGAGTGATTTATCCAAAGTCATATTGCTGATAATAAGGGAAAATGCACATATTTAGGTAAGCAAAGCTTATTCTAAATGTTCCTAATGTGTTATGATAATTTGAAAGAAGTTGCTAGACTAGCCTACTCAGCAAATGGATAGAAATAATACTTTGGAAAGATCACTGAATGGAGTGTCAAAAGACTTGGGTTCTATTTCTACCATATTGTGAACTGTTGTGAAACCCTTGGGCACAATTATAGCTTTCCTTTGATAGAATCTCCATTAACTTCACTTGCTAGGAAAGGGGGCAGGGCACCAGGGGGCTATAGCTGATTTTTCCTACAAGATAATGATAACAGAGCTATATTGCACAAGGTCAGTCACTCAGAGAGAGATGGATGGTCATGGATGGTTCCAAAGCCTCTAGTATCCAAAAGACTCAAATCAAGGAATGACCTGAAGAACTGCATTCAGAAATTTTTGGAACATTTGTGTATCTGTAACTGTTTCATTAGCCAAGTCTCTTCCTGAGAGATATTAATAGAAAAATGGTTAAGTATAAAGAAGGATTAGTTTGTATTTCAAAGACTTTGAGAAAATGGAGCTTTCTGAAATTCTTAGAATTAACTTCACCTTTTTCTTAACTTTCCCCAATTCCATTCCCTTAGCTTTCCTGTTAATGTCTTGTATTCATTTTCTAGGGCTTCTATAAGAAAGTACAACATGATAAGTGACTTAAACAGTATCAATTTAGTGTCTCACAGTTTCTGGAGGCTAAAAGTTCAAGATCAAGGTGTCAATAGAGTTGCTTCCTTCTGAGTGTTCTGAGAGAGAATCTGTTCCAGGCCTCTCACCCACCCTCTGGTGGTTTGCTGGCAATCTTTGGCATTGATTCGCTTGTAAAAGCATCACACATCTCCCCTTTCATCTTCACATGATATTCTCCCTATATGGGAACCTGTGTCCAAACTTCCCCTTTTTATAAGAATGCCAGTCATAATTAGTGTCCACCCTAATGACCTCATCTTAACCAATATTATGTCTGTAATAATGCTATTTCCAAATGAGATGGTATTCTGAGGTTTGGGGTGTTAGGTTATCAGTAAACAAATTTTTTTTTTAAATTTTACTTTACAATACTCTATTGGCTTTGCCATACATCGACATGAATCCACCACAGGTGTACACGAGCTCTCATTTTGAGGAGACACAACTCAACCCGTAACATGTCTACTTGGCTAAGCATGTGTACTAGGTAAGTGTTATCAGTCAGCATTCCACCGGAGAAACTAGAACCAGTGGGGTGTGTTTGTGTCTGTGTATGTGTGTGTAAGCCAGAGACAGGAAGAAGAGAGAGAAAGAGAGGTTGATTAATTGCAAGGAATTTGAGTACTGTCTGGGAAGTCCAAAATCTATAGCACAGGCCATCCAAAGGCAGTTTAAAAACTCGTGTTCAGGAGCTGATGCTGTATTTCATGGGGAACTACTTCCTGGGGGAACCTCAGTTCTATAGTTAAGACCTTCAGCTGAATGAGTCAGACCCACCTAGATTTTCTTGGATAGTCTCTTCTATATAAAGCCAAATGATTGTAGATGTTGATCACATCTACAAAATGCCTTCCCAGAAACACCTAGAGTGATGTTTGATTGAATAATTGAGTATTGTTGCCAGCCAAGTGGACACAAAAACAATTAAGGGGACTTCCTTGGTGGTCCAGTAGTTAAGACTCTGTGCTTCCAATGCAGGAGATGTGAGTTCAGTCCCTGGTAAGGGAACTAAGATCCCACATGCTGTGGAGCACCGTCAAAAAAAAAAAAAAAAAAGGCAACATAATAAGTAACAGGGAAGAGGGCAAAAGGCTACTACATTATTCCTCAGACCCAAACGGACTGTGGGAAGTTACCTTGGGTACATCACTTGGGTGTATTATCCAGTAGTGTTGTTTGGCAGACTGCGTTTGTATTGCTATTTTGTCATACCCTGGGTGGATGTCTCCTTTCAAACACGGCCTTCACACAGCCTCCCCCCTTCCAGTGTATGTCATGAAGCTCTAGCTTCATTCTTCCAACTCAATCTTGTATTCTCTGAGGGAAAAATGTCCAAAGCAGTTTTTGCCCCATCACACACTGGTAATCATTTTATTTTCTGATTATGCTTCCCTCTCTCTTTCAGCCCTTTGGCAAATTACGCAGGGAACCTTTATTCTCATTCTCTCTCTTTTTGTCTCTGTGTTTCTCTGTGCTAAGTGCCAGCTGTCATTGCTTGGCAGATAATTACCATTTTACAAACAGTATTTAGGGAAATGACATCAGTTTGTGAATGTACGGCTGTCACGGCTTATTCACAGGGCTTTCCTCTGTTAACCACCTTCTCTGTGTGCAGGCTGGGTGGAAGCAGTGGGGATTTAGGGGAGGAGAAAAGGGAAGACCCCCTTGGCTGCAAGCTTTCAGAGAACAACTGCATCCCATTTGTCACTGTTAGTCTGACAACCCTCATTTCACTCCTCCCAAATTCCCCCTGCCATATTCTGCTTTTAGTGGATAAATAAATGATTGCTTGTAGGAGTTCAGTGGACTAGCTTCCCTGTTTGTAGTTTTAATAGCTTGAGGAAGCAAGTGGGTGGAAAGGCAGAAGGTACTAGTTTCTGTCCTGGATGAAAGTTTCTATTGAGTGGTGCAGGTCTTGATTATTCCATTGGATGAAAAGATCCTAAAATATTATGAGATATAATGTATGCTAGTTTAAATTTTTTGTTGTTCAGTTGCTAAGTTGTGTCCAACTCTTTGTGACCCCATGGACTGCAGCACACCAGGCTTCCTTGTCCTACACTGTCTCCAAGAGTTTGCACAAGCTCATGTCCATTGAGCCAGTGATGTTACCTAACCATGTCATCCTCTGTTGTCCCTTCTCCTCCTGCTCTCAATCTTTCCCAGCATCAGGGTCTCTTCCAGTAAGTCAGCTCTTCATATCAGGAGGCCAAAATCTTGAAGCTTCAGCTTTAGCATCAGCCGTTCCAGTGAATATTCAGGGTTGACTTCCTTGAGGGTTGGCTGGTTTGATCTACTTGTGGTCCAGGGGACTCTCAATAGTCTTTTCCAGCACCACAGTTTGAAAGCATCACTTCTTTGACACTTATGTTCCAATTCTCACATCCATAAGTGACTACTGGAAAAACCATAGCTTTGACTATATAGCCTTTTGTCGGCAGAGTGATGTCTTTGCTTTTTAAAATGTTTTCTAGATTTATCATGGCTTTTCTTCCAAGAAGCAAGCATCTTTTAATATTGTGGCTGCAGTCACCACATGCAGTGATTTTGGAGCCCAGGAATATAAAATCTACCACTGTTTCCATTTTTTCCCCCATCTATTTGCCATAAAGGAATGGGACTGGATGCCATGATCTTAGTTTCTTGAATGTTTAGTTTAGTTCAGTAGTCTGTCTTCCAACAATGTTGATTTAAAAATCCTGTTTTTAAATCCTATTAAGTACATAAGCTTGAATAGATAGAAGCAGGTTAAGAAAATAAGAAACACATTTATTAACTTCAATTTGGGGGTGAACTGATAACTAGAAAACAGCACTAGATTTTGAGTTAGATGATGTACATTCTGTTTTGGGCTCTTAGGAAAGCAGAATCATTTGGTCTATACCAGCACTTAGTTTTCCATTTTAAAATCATAGCAATAATGGTGATGATGATGGTACCAAACTTTCTCCGTGTCCAGCACTGTGACAAGAACTTTAATTATGTTCATTATTTGATTTCTCAGTACCTATGGATGTATTCTATTATACATATTTTATAAATGAAGAATGGAGACACAGTGGTTTTTAGTTACTTCTTTTCTGAATTTTACTCATGCCAGTTTGATAGCTATTGTACTAAAGAGTTCCTAATCCTTCCCAGGCCCAAGGAAAAGGATTCTATGATGGAAGCAAATTAGGCTGAATAGCTAACACTTTGTAGAGTTGAATTACAATTTTTATTGAATCAGAGAAGTGATCAGAATGTACAAGCATAATGCATTCAAGCTTGTGGCAAGTTATTCAGTGCATTTTTACAGTAAGAAATATAACAGTTTCTGATTCACTAATTGCCAATTTACCTACAAAAATCTCTTTAATCAGAACAGTCCCTTAGTTTGTAAAGCTGCTATCCTTGTGGCCTGGTTCCTTCCCATCACAGCTGAGGACATTCTTCTCATTTTTCATTCTACTGAAATTCCACATTTGCTTTCTTCCTTTCCCTTATTCTCTGTTACTTAAGTGCAGCCAGGATTGTACCAAAGGTAGATGTGTTCTGTCTTTTAAGCTGGAACTGAGAGTGGGATTGATATAGAATGGATATAGTACAATTGACTCTAGATTTTATGCTTCCATCAACATTGTAACTTGGTGATGTAACATGAGAGGGTTAAAATTGTTCAATGAGTAGAACTGGAACCCCAAGAAAGCCCCTGGTGGCTCAGTGGTAAAGAACCCGCCTGCCAGTGCAGGAGACACAGGAGAAGTGGGTTTGATCCCTGGGTCAGGAAGATTCCCTGGAGGAGGAAATGGCAACCCACTCCAGTATTATTGCTGGGAAAATCCTGTGGATAGAGGATCCTGGTGGGCCATAGTCCAAGGGGTCACATAGAGTCCGACACAACTGAGCACACACAAAATGAAGAAACTTGGTTAACAAAATGTATATCTGGAACCTGGAGGCTTCCTCTCAAATGCTGATCCTGCCAGTTTTGGGTCCTGCAGCCTTGAGTAAATTAGTTAATATTAACTTTTCTCATCTATAGCATGAAGATAATAATTTCTTTGCAATATTATTATGGCAAAAAAGATAACATGTCATGCAAATTTTTGGAACTTAATGAATAGTAGCTGTTACCAATCATGTTCTTATAAAATTACTTCTTTGGGAAACTCTAGCTGCTGCTTCTGCTAAGTCACTTCAGTCGTGTCCGACTCTGTATGACCCCATAGACGGCAGCCCACCAGGCTCCCCCGTCCCTGGGATTCTCCAGGCAAGAACACTGGAGTGGGTTGCCGTTAATGACTTCTGTGATAGTGTTTGTAAGAATTCTTTTACAAATTGGGGGTTATTCATGCATTATTGCAAAATATTCCCTTTTGTTTAGGGTTTTTTTGTATGGGTTAAAAATAGATGAAGCAAATAAATTATTCTGATTTCAGAAACTGAGTTATATGTAATGATTCAGAGTGTGTGAACATCCTACATAAAAGAAAACTACTCACATTTGATATTGTGGTGGAGATTTAGTGAAACAACCATGCCAGGCACACACACACACACACACACACACACACACACACACACACACACACAGACATGTGTACGCACAGTTCACACCAGACTATCCCCAGTGCTCCCATTTCTGACCTATCTTAATACAAATTTTCCCTCTTCTTGACCTGAAGCTTTCCTTTAGTATCACTTCTACATAGGCCAGAGAAGTGAAGAAAATGGCTTCACAAATAAACAAACAAACACAGTTGAAATATCTTTTGGCACCTAGGACCTAGATAGAAAGAGAGAGCCTCAAAATGGGCTTTACTAGACTTTTTCCATTAACACATAAACAGGTGTGGATTTATCAGATTAGCTAGTTACATGGAGCTGTTGAAATGTGAAACAGAAATAAAAATGGGAAATGGGCATTGGGGGGAAAAAAAAGCATTAGCACAGAAGACAAACTGCCTCCCTCACACTTACGCCTGAGGTACTGAGATTGTGAACCTGAGTCTGGTGTGCTTTAGGCATTCATTATCCACTGATTCAAATTTTCTGCTTAGAACCTTTCATATTATTAATATATGACTCAATAACAAAAGGTCATAAGGTAGTTTGGTGAAAAAAAAATTCCCTCTGATAAAACAGAGTGTCCACGTTCTGATGAAATATTTTACTGGGTGGATAGAGTTTTTTACATTAATACTGTGACTGTAGAGAGGAAATGAGATACAAAAATAAAGTTATTATTTATTTATATCTCACCTTGCTCCAAGAAAATTTAGAGTAGAAACTAAGGTAATTATCTGATTATGCAAGCAAAACAGTAAGCAAGTAAATAATCTAGGTTTTAAGAAAAGAAGCTGTGTGTGTGTGTGCATCATATTTTAGATTTAAATTTTTAGCTTTGTATTGCATATTTGTTTTGTTGTTGTTTAGTTGCTAAGTCATGTCCAACTCTTTGCCACCCCATGGACTGCAGCACACCAGGCTTCCCTGTCCTTCACCATCTCCTGGAGCTTGCTCAAACTCATGTCCATTGAGTTGGTGATGCCATCCATCCATCTCACCCTCTGTGGTCCCTTTCTCCTCTTGCCTTCAATCTTTCCCAGCATCAGGGTCTTTCCCAATGAGTCGGCTCTTTGATCAAGTGACCAAAATATTGGAACTTGAGGATTGTGCTTATATCTAGAGAAACACAGTTGGGTGAATAAGGACTGCTAACAACATGGTTAGTTATTTTCTGTTGTGATTTGAAGTAGATCATCTATGCGTGAAAGTTGAGAGAAGACAAGTTTAAAGTAGAGTGGGGAATTCTTGGCAGGGATAGGGTCAAGGAGAAGCATTCATTCTTTTCTCCACCTCTTCTCTCAAGATCAGACACGGCCTCACCTTCTGCATCATGCTGTCCAATACCGTAGCCACTTGCCACATGAGCAAAGTCTGAGCACTTGAAATGTGACTAGTGTAAAATGAGATGTGCTGCCAGTGTAGAAATGCTCACCAGGTTTCTAGGACTTGATATGAAAGATTTAAGCTATCTCATTAATGTTTTTATACTGATTATATGTGTGTGTGTATTTTCATTGGTTATATTCCATCTTTAGGTCTGCCTCACATTTCAACACCTCCTTGTAACTAGTTAATCTGACAAATCCATACTTTATGTGTAAATGGAAAAAGTCTAGCTAAGCCCATTTGGGGACTCTCTTTGGTCACTGGCAGTAAAGAATCTGCGTACAATGCAGGAGACCTGACTCAGTCACTGAGTCTAAAAGATCCTCTGGAGAATGGCCTGCCAACCTACTCTAGTGTCCTTGCCTGAAGATTCCATGGACTGAGGAGCCTGGCAGGCTACAGTCCATGGGGTTACAAAGAGTCGAGTATGACTGAGACAAACAACTTCACTTTTTCTTTTCTTCTTTTCTAGGTCCTAGGTGCCAAAAGATATTTTAACAGTATTTATTTGTTGTGGAGTCATTTTCTTCACTTCTGTGGTCTGTGGAGAAGCAATATTAAGTGGAAACATAATGACAAGTTGCACTGAAACAATATAGGCATCTGATTAAATAATATTGGTTTATGAAAATTAATTTGCTTTTTACTTACCTTTTATCAGTGTGGTTACTAGGAAATTTAAAATTATATGTATGGCTCTCATTTGGTGCTTGCTGTGTATTTCTAAAGAAATGAACTAGATGTGCAGTCAAGCACAGAACCCCATGAAGGGCAGGTGATGGCGTTAAGGAGAA
>SJYV01009037.1:1676143-1720257 GCA_006410875.1 Neotragus pygmaeus | reverse complement strand
GGCTTCATCTTGGTGAGAGAGTACAAAAGGATTTCTTCACAGTTACCATAGCGATCTAATTAGCTGAGACACACTTCCATCAACTTCAGTACTTGGAGCTAGCTGCATCAAGGAGAATGAAAAGAAATAATGAGAACTTTGCTCCTTTCCTATTGCGTAGGGTGTATCCATACAGGTGAAAGAAAAATTAAGCACATAATTCCATTTCAGTTTCTACTTCCCTCTTCAGAGAGTTTATTTTGCTTAGATATCATTATATTTATTTACTGTTGGCTTTTTCATTCTAGATAGTTGCCATTCCACTGGGTCTGTTCAGTTCAGTTGCTCAGTCATGTCCAACTCTTTGTGACTCTATGGACTGACTGCAGCATGCCAGGCTTCCCTGTCCTTCACTATCTCGAGCTTGCTCAAACTCATGTTCATCAAGTCAGTGATGCCATCCAAACATTTTGTCCTCTGTCGTCCCCTTTTCCTCCTGCCTTCATTCTTTCATAACATCAGGGTCTTTTCCAAAGAATTGGCTCTTATCATCGAGTGGCCAAAGTATTGGAGCTTCAGCTTCAGCATCAGCCCTTCCAATGAATACTCAGGACTGATTTTATTTAGGGTTGACTGGTTTGATCTCCTTGTAGCCCAAGGGACTCTAAAGAGTCTTCTCCAGCACCACAGTTTGAAAGCATCAGTTCTTCTGCACTAAGTCTTCTTGATGGTCCAACTCTCACATCCATACATGACTACTGGAAAAACCATAGCTTTGACTGTATGGACATTTGTTGGCAAAGTAATGTCTTTGCTATATAATATGCTGTCTAGGTTTGTCATAACTTTTCTTTGAAGAAGCAAGCATCATTTAATTTCATGGCTGCGGTCACCTTCTGCAGTGATTTTGGAGCCCAGAAAAATAAAGTCTGTCACTGTTTTCATTGTTTCTCCATGTATTTGCCACGAAGTGGTGGAACTATATGCCATGGTCTTTGTTTTTTGAATGCTGAGTTTTAAGACAGCTCTTTCACTCTGCTCTTTCACATTCATCAAGAGGCTCTTTAGTTCTTCTTTGCTTTCTGCCATAATGGTGCTGTCATCTGTATATCTGAGGTTATTGATATTTCTCGCTGCAGTCTTGATTCCACTGGGTCAGCATCTCTTTAAAGAAATTTTCAGTGCTGAAAGGAGGAAGTGCTTCTTTTGGCTTTGGAACATGGCTGTCTTATTTGGTGGAGAGGCCAGATATTTTATCCTGTGCCCTAGATGTACCCTCACTTGATGGCTTAGACACTTCACTTCTTTCAGCATTGTGTGTTCCAAACTCTATTATTTGATGGTTGTGAAACACGCCAGAGCACTTCTGTGCCAATTTGTAATTCACCTCTACCTTGCTTAGTAAAAGGGTGACACACAATTCTGCCTACCCACCTATCTTCTTGTTCTATATCTTAAAGCCACAAAAGCAGCAGGAATCTAATTCAGTCAGAGGTTTTATGGTTGAGGAGAGCATGTCTAGGTGGTCTGTTAAGTCATCCCCCCATCCCCATTCTTTCAATTGAGTCTAAACTGGTTACTATGGCAACACAAGCCCCAGAAACTTTTGTCTTTTTTTTTTTTTTAATATAGCCTACTTTGAGAAGCCTATAAAAACAATATTTCTACATGGTACTGGGCTCTGATTCATTTTAATTTAAGACTGATGCCAGTTAGAAAAGAAGATCTATCAAAATAAAATGTAAAAATACACATATAAACCTAAACCTTGAGGAAACATGTCCCTAGGTACAGTAAGCAGTAAGAAAGCAACTGCTATATTAGAGAGATACCTGTGGAGCTGTCAGTCTACAAGTGGCAGTGGGAAATTTCCTTGGAAAAGAGGAAAATCTCTGAGAGATTTAAGGATCCTATTGAAATTCACACTGCGAATTGCCATTGCCCACAAAGGCCCCTTAAGCTGAGACAGTGAATGAACACAAGTCTCCCTAACTGGGCCGATGCTGACAGCCTTGGCANGGAAATTTCCTTGGAAAAGAGGAAAATCTCTGAGAGATTTAAGGATCCTATTGAAATTCACACTGCGAATTGCCATTGCCCACAAAGGCCCCTTAAGCTGAGACAGTGAATGAACACAAGTCTCCCTAACTGGGCCGATGCTGACAGCCTTGGCAGCACTCTTCATACTCCAGCAGCCTCTGCTGTCAGCTGCAGAGCCCGCGGGACTCTCCAAGGCCTGGGGAAAGGCAGGCAGAAGGTTTTCTCAGGGCCTTGTGAACTCCTGGCTGGGCTACAAGCTAAGATGTTCCTTCAATCAGATTCTCTCTGTGTTTGGAGTAAAAAAAAAAAAAAGGAGCTGATTTCAAATTCACTTTAGCTTTTAAAATCTATTATGTCTTCCAGTTGAGTTCTTTGCACAACTGAAACTTCCTTCCTTTAATCATCTTCTACCAGCATTCAAGTACCACTGGTGGATTGACCAGCAAGATTGCCCTGCAAGGCTGAGGCCTCCTGAGAGCGGTTTGCTTTTATTGCTTTCCTCATCAACTCTTTCTATTTTCAGCTCTCATCAGATTCCCTTCACACATACCCTCTTTGACATCTCATCTCCCATTGGCCTTGACATATGTCTTTATTCCTCTTATTTCATTGTTCAAAATGTATGTGAAAGCACTAGATTGGGTGCCAAGAGATCTGAGTTCTATTCCTGGATTTTCTGCATTCTCCATCCATGACCTTGAAAGCAAGTGCTTTGTTCTTTCCCTTTAACCAGGACTTGGTAAAGATTAATGTGAAGTAATTGCTCAGATCTGAGATGACAATGAAATTGAGAAGTACTGTGTCTTTGCAGAGAGCTCTCAGCCGGGGCTTAGGAGATCTGGCTATTCTTGCTAGACCAGAAACCTAGATACAAATGTGAAGCAAAAAATGTAGGACACAATAGTGACTAAGATAATAGAAGAATGAATATACAAACTTTACCATACCATTGAAGATTAAACAAAAGACAGTTATAAATTTTAAAATTTCTCATAAATGATCATTTGCATAGCATTTATGTATAATTTTACACATGCATTATCTCAGTTTCAATGCTTTGATAGCTATTATTAGAAAGACAGGGATTAAAATATAGTCACATTTCAAAGCCTGTCACCTGCCTGGCTAGAATTCTTTCACTGAGGCTGAAGATTGGCTAGTATAATAACCCACACTCCCAGGAAAAGACAAATATGGCAAGCACTCAGTGAGATATTCCATGCAAACCTCTAAGCTAGTCTCCATTATAGATTTCTAAGCAACACTCTATAGCTACATTTCAGGAGTGACATCCCTGGGGACCAGCAAGTATTATAGGTTATGGATTATGTCAAGGTGCCTGTAGCCCACCTAACAGTTGCTGCAGGGGTTGCCAGCTATATTCTTCCATAAGAACAAATTGCTAACACTGTGGAGGCTTCTTTTTTTTTTTTTTTAATGTCATGCTCACTGGAAGGAGAGCAAGAAACTGCTCAATACAAACAGTTCTGTGCAAAATCTCTTTTTGAAGTCATTTTGGAAGTACAGAATTAAGTTTGTATGTATGGCAGACCTAATTATTTCCTTTTGCACTATGGTTGTTGAGGCATCTCATTTTTGAAATAGATGTGACTCTAGACAGTTGTCTATAAAGTGAATTTTGTCAATTCTGTATATGAAATATTATTTTCCTCATTATGTATCATTTAAATTAAGTTTAATTCAGCAAACACTTCTGAAAGGCTATTACATGCCCAGTACTATGCTGAACGTATGGGCTTCAGAGATGAATAAGATGCAGCTGTTGCCTTCAAGAAGCCAGCAATCGAGCTGAAAAATTAGACCTCTCAGAAATTAACTCTGGCAGAATGCGATATGTGCTTTAATGGCTGTGTGAAAAAATATATACAAGCAAAAGAGAGGGAGGAATTAGTTTTACTCAGATGGGTCAGGGACACCTTCACAGAACTGGAATTGAAACTGGGCTTGGAAGAATGTTTTAAGACTTTTGTAAGAGTAAAGAGTAAGAGGAAGGAGGTCCAGGCCAAAAGGATGCAGAATAGAAGGCATAAAGACAAATCACGAGTTACGGGGAATTGTCATGCAACAGCAAAAAGGAAAAGAAAAAGAAAAGGAAAAAAAGCCCTGTCACTGCAATGTATGGTAGAGGATAAGCAGGACAGGTAATTCTGAGCCTCCTTGTCTGTATCCTGTCACATGGCAGCCAGTGAATCTCTGCCATATTTGATTGTTTTTCCAGACATAACTCTGGTGGCATATGGAGAAAACCCAATTAAGGGAAGAGAAGAAAACCAGAGAAACTAATCTGTACAGAAGATGGGGATTTAATCTAAAGGAACAGTAGTAGGAATGAAGACAGGGCAAAAGACAGGAAGATAAGAGACATTTGAGAAGCAGCGTGGAGAGGACTCGGTGGCTGAATGGATTGGTGAGTAAGAGAGGCAGGCAGGTATCAATTTCTCCAAGATTTCTCAACTTGGATGACTGGGTAGATGAAGATATGTTTTGACAGAAATTTAAAATACAGTAGGAGGGAATATTCACCTTTGGAGAGAAAGACATTTAATTTAGCTGTGGATATTTCCAGCTTGAGATATCTGTGAAACATCCAAATAAGAGATCCAGTAGGAAGATGTAGAATTCATAAGACAGGAGGGGACTAGCACATAGGAATTGGCATCACCAAGGATGAATTACCCATAAGGTGAAAAGAGTTAAGGACTCTGAGAACTCTGGTATACCCCAGTGTTTGAGAGGCAAATGGAGGGAGAAGAGGAGGGGGATATGAGAAAAAGAAATCAAACATAACGGAAGAAAAACTCAGAATAAATATGATCATGGAAATCAGTAAAGGAGAGCATATCACAAAAGTAGAATATAAGGGAAGTGGAATTTGTTTTGTCAGACTAAATAACCAAGGTCATGTGCATTTAGGAGATAAATTAATCATTTTAGGTCCGAATGCGAGCTCATAGGTGTGAGCTCTCCTTTTTCTCTTTCATCTGTCCTATATTTTGTGAAGGTCAAGAATGAGTGAACAGCGAGATAGAAAATCAAGGTTGAGTGGGTTTTCGTGAGAAGAAAAGGGCGTGTGAAGAAAGGGACAATGTAATTATAATTGAATATTGCCCAAAATTAAGGAGCTTGAGAGCTAGAAAAGGATCATTGAATTTGGCTACTATAGAATTGCCAATGACTTTGAAAAATGCAATCTCAGTAAAACTGAAGAGATACTAGGTGAAGGTTTATAGGTGTGTAACTGGAAATGAAGAGAGAACTATCTATAAATTGGTTTTGTTTTGTTTTAGTTTAGTGGTAAAAGGGATGGCAGAAATGAGATGGCAGTTCAAGGATACATCGAATGAGTTGAACCCTCAGTATCTTCATATAAAATGTGCCTATGAACGGTTCCAAGCAATTTCAAAACTCTCTAGGCTTTGCTTGCTATACTCAGTTCCTAAGGATTTTGTCCTGTTTTATTGTCCTTTTTTATGTTTTTTGCCTTGATGAGACTGTCTGTGTGTGGTTCATTGTTCATTTTGTCTCCAGAAACATCACCTTGGTTCCATTTCTTGCAGCCTGTGGGTTAGGCCCTGCATTCCTCCTTCTACCCCATCCCTCAACACCCATGGCTATCCCAGGCACCAAGACCTCAGCTCTTGCCCTCTGCCCACTGGGGAAGAATGGAGTTACCTGGGAGCTAAGAAAATAACGTTCACTATTCCTTTAGAGTTAAATGCAACCTGCAAGCAGAAGGAAGTGGCTGGCAGAACCTGAGACATAAAGATGCAAGGAGAGAGTTACTGATAGGAAAACATCACGGAGGGAATGGGGGAGGAGATCAGGAAAACAGGTGGAGGCTGAACAATGATTTCCAGAAACTCAGTGCATTTTATCATTTTTGAGCTTGAACTCAGCAGAGAGGACCCCTTAATCAAATTTCTAGGGTCTCTGCAGCCACCAGAGCACCCCTTCAGGGCCATTCACCCTCTGCTTTGGCCTCTTTCCTCTTGTGCTGCCCCTCCTCCTTTCTCCCACCTGACTCGAGCTTACCTGGCTGGACTGTGGCTCAGCCCTAATTGGAAGCATGAGGTTACCAAAGTCCCAGATCCACTGACCCAGAAGCTTTTTTTCAGGTTCTGTTTGCCATGTCATTAGTGGCAGCTTCAAACTGAGCCGAAGGCATTCTCAAGAATCATTCATTGTTCCTCCCCTAAAGATATTTTAAATGTGAACCTAGGTGAGATGATATCTTTCTTTTCCTACCTCCATACCAATGGCTTTCCTTTTCACATAAAGTGAGTTTCAGAAAACTAAACAAAGGACAACTATTCCCTCTTGCTGCTACTTTTGGACCACTTTATGGCTAAGACATTACCTAAAGCCTCCTGTGATTATGAAATGCCTCTTGAGTCGGAAATCTTTCTTCATTTTCCTCTTCTTTCATGATCTGATTGTTACTGCCAGTGTAATTGTTTTCGGGACACATCTACAAAAGACATTTGAGCTTTAATACTCTTCTCAACGAGCCCTTCCAGTAAATGCCATAATTAAAACACACACATTTGCTTCATCAGAAAGCACAGCATTGCAGGATTCAAGTTCAGAGGTGCCACACTTTAGAATTAGAAACTGTTTTCCTTACTCTTATGCATTTTCAGTCATATTTTTAATGTGAGTTATAGTTTACACCAAAATATAAACCCCGCTGGGCTTCTCTGGTGGCTCAGTGGTAAAGAATCTGCCTGCCAGTACAAGAGAAACAGGTTCAATCCCTGGGTTGGGAAGATACCCTAGAGAAGGAAATGGCAACCCACTCCAGTATTCTTGCTTGGAAAATCCCATGGACAGAGGAGCCCGGCAGGCTACAGTCCATCAGGCTGCAAAAGAGTCAGACACGACTTAGCAACTAAACAATAACAATTAACCTCACCATGCTGTAATCAACTGTGAACATGGCTGAATTTTTTTTTTTTTTACAATGCCAATGGTATTTTATTAATGTATATAGTAAGGTTCCAGTAACTGAACTGAATTTTTCACCCATAGCAAATATCTACTCCTGGAAATCCCCTCAAGTCATTAGCTGCCCAATTGATAAAACTCTTTTTTTTTTTTTTGCTCCTCACTTGAAGTCTAGTAACCCTGGACATACAACTATTTATTCTTTCCCTGCATGGCTGTACTTAATGGGTACAGAAGCCTTACTAATGCCATTGACAAAGGTACCCCATGTGACCAAGGTCTTTATTAGCTACATGCTATTGGACATTCTGTTGTCTGTTGAGAGGCAGTGCCATCGCTGTGAAACCTCATACAAAATAGAATCAATATAAACTCTCTGCATTTGCTGAATTTATAGTTCCAGTTGTGTGTTTGTGATAATAAAGGCACTCAGCTCTTGGAAATGCTTTAGACTCCTGATTCTGTTTCTAATAGTTGTGAGGTGGATGATTACTGGCAGAGACTCATTTTTCATCTTCTCTGTAAAAAAGTAATAGGGGGAGGATGGTTTTAGAGAGATATGCTGTAGAATAAGGGCAGGAAATATCAAAGGCAATTAAGACAGCAGAATATATACAAGACATGGCAAGAAGAAGAGTGGGAAATGAGTGGAGACTCTGCAGAAATGGCTACTGGACTCTCAGTTAAACCCAGGTTCTGTATAGGTGTGTGGTAATGGTAGGGGGAAAGTCAAGGGACTTTTCCTTTGGTAAAGTGCCCCAAGTATCATGAAGACGTAAAGAAAATATGAAAGATTTGGGAAAAGTATTTGTCACATTTCGTTCATTCAGAGCTTTAGTTTCAATTTTGTGACCAGAGCATTAAAATAAATCAATAAGCATTTGTAAAACTAATATTGTAAAGAAGATTATCAGGGAATCTTTTATGAGTTTTTAAGATAATAAGATCCCCTGGAGAAGGGAAAGGCTACCCACTCCAGTGTTCTGGCCTGGAGAATTCCAAGGACAGGCCATGGGTTCACAAAGAGTCAAACACGACTGAGCGACTTTCACTTACTTCACTTAAGATAATAGCTTTTAGGGATTTTTAGCATATCCATAGTATGGAAATTCAAGTCCTGATTATAAATAAGGAGTTTGTAATATATAATAAGCCAAATTAAAACAGGATTTCTGCTAAAGAAATTACTTTGAATTATTATGAACTCTTATAAACCAAAGCTACTTTTTAGTCTTAGGGACATATCTAATTTAGATATTAACTGATTTAGATGGACTTCACTTCCTGAGATTGAATTCATGATTTTGAGCTTTTTATAAAAATGCTATCAACAACTTAATTAATATTTATCAATTCCACTAATATCCATGTCATTGTTCATTTATTTAGCAAAGAAAATGTGATATGGCTTATCACACTTAAATCTCCTTTCAGAGTGTTTACAGATTTTAATTAAAGTATCTTAATTGGTGTTGAGTATTGAATTATTTTTTTTTTAATGTGGATTGATTGGAAGAGGTTGCATTTGTGGATTCTCCCTAAAGCTTTTGTGTTTAAACATAGGATTTTAATTTTAAAAACATTTATGTATTTGTATTCAGTTATATAGTCCCCTTCAAAAATTCTAACTATAAATCCATGAATTTATGTACTAGAAGGAAAGATAAGGGGAACCTGTGACTGTAGCATTCTACTTCTAGATCTGGTACTATCTACATAAGTGTGTCAAGTTTGTGAACTTGTGTGTGTGTGTGTGTGTGTGTGTGTGTGTGTGTGTGCACGCTAAGCTACTTCAGTTGTTTCTCTCTTTGTGACCCTATGGGCTATAGCCTGCCAGGCTCATGGGATTCTCTAGGAAAGAATACTGAAGTAGGTAAAGCCATTTCTTCCTCCAGGGGGTGAAAAAGCATGAACTGTACAGTTGTGATCTTTTATGTTTGCGTATGATAGTATGCCTGAATGAAAATATTTGAAATGTGATTTTAGTGTAAATACAAAGATTTCTGGTTTTGCAGTCCAAGTTAACTCTCTTACAACTTTGTTTAGATTCCCGTAGAAGCCAGAAAAATAGTGAATAGGATATCATTTTTAAATGCCTTTTTATATTTTTACATGTCTGGAGACTCATTGGAGGAAATAGTTTATCCATCTAACAGAGGTTGTGAAACAAAAATAGAAATACATTCCATTTGTCTCTTGCCATCAAACCTTGATTATTTTGACCTCTGTCTTCTAAAATGAGGTTATATCCCCTCACATGTGCATCTTTCCTATTAAAATATATTCACTAAGAAAAAAATGTAATTATCAGATTTAATTAGTATTTCCTCATTATTTTTGAGTTATTGAGATAGTTCATTGATTTGAAAAGAAAAATACCTTAAATAAATACAATTAGCTTAGTTACATATACATAGGCTTATGATTTACAATCATATCTCATATGCCTATAAACTGTTATATATCAAACTTGGCTTTGACCTAATTCCAATCTTGGTTTGGTATTTGTTTTTAATCTCAAACGTCATAAATTATTCTTTTACATGACCACATTTATTGAGTGTTCTTTACTTAGGGGAAAAGGCTGGATTGGACAGTTCAAAGACCGAAGTCTTTATTTAGAACTGGAGTAAGGGAGAACCCCACGGACAAAGGAGCCTGGTGGGCTACAGTCCATGGGGTCACAAAGAGTCGGACATGACTGAGCGACTCACACACACACAAGGGCAATGGAGAACAAAGTAGCCACATTGCAGTCTTCTCATGCATGTCTGTGCACTTGTGTATCGTATCTCTGAGTACTTTGTTGAAGAAAGGCCTAGCTAAGTTAGAAATAAGTGCACATGAAGAGAGTAGAATTGCCAGTATCACTAACCACTATGGTTATTTTAAATCCCCACCAAGACATAGGCTATCAAACAGGTGAATTTCTACAAATTCTCCATCCTTGGCTGTGCTCGTTTAAGGAGGAGTGCTACACTGGCCAGATAGTTCAGAGAAGCTGCTTCTTATCCAGATCCACAACACCCTAGCCACAAGGTCTTCGACCAAAACTTTACATGTTTCCCCCTATGCTCAAAGATGATCGGGTAAGAAATCAGTGAATAATCTATAATCACTCGATCCATCTGTAATCATTGCATGCAAAACACTCACACCTATGATAGCTACACGATTTCAAGTGCCTTCCTGTCTGTGGCCATGAATTCACTCTGATGGCTGGTTGGTTTTGCTTATTTGTTTGGCATGGAGTCATGATCTCAACACATAAATATCTAGCAAATATTAGATTGGTGCAGACGTAATTGTGGTTTCAGACTGTGTATTTTAAATCATTATAATTAGACTCAAACACATCTTTATTGATCAAAATAGGAACATTACAATCAACTCATTTTTGCCAAAGAGAACTAAGTTTGTTTATTCCTGTGGCATAAAAATCCATGCTTCAGGATTTGACAAACTCGTGGAAAGCATGCCTCTTGCTGATTGTAGAAGTATTTTCCCTGCAAAAAGTTTCAAGATGCTTGAAGAAATGGTAGTTGGGTGGCAAGAGGTCAGGTGAATATGTTGGATGAGGCACAACTTAATCAAAACTTCAGTTTGTCCGACTGTTGAAGCATTGGTTGTGTGATGTGGTTGAGCATTGTCGTGGAAAAGAATTGGGCCCTTTCTGTTGACCTCTTCTGGCAGTAGGCTTTGCAATTTTGGGTGCATCTCTTTGATTTGCTGAACATGCTTCTCAAATATAATGGTTTCACCAGGATTCAGAAAGCTGTAGTGGATCAGACGGGCAACAGACCACCAAACAGTGACTATGACTTTTTTTTTTTGGTGCAGGTTTGGCTTTGGGAAGTGCTTTGGAACTTCTTTGTGGTCCAACCACTGAGCTGGTTGTCACCAGTTGTTGTATAAAATCCACTTTTCATTGCACATCACAATCCGATTGTTGTATAGACTAAGAGAAGATAACACTTCAAAACAAAAGTTTTTTTGATTTTCTGTGCCAGCTCATGAGGCACCCATTTAACAGGCATTTCACCTTTCCAATTTGCTTCAAATGCCAAATGACCATCAAATGGTCAATGCTGAGTTCTTGGGCAACTTCTTGTGCAGTTGTAAGAGGATCAGCTTCAGTTATTGTTCTTTTGTCAACTTCTGATCACCGGCCACTATGCTCCTCATCTTCAAGGCTCTCTTTTATCTCCTCAGACTTATTGAACCACCACTGCACTGTATGTTTGTGGGCAATTCCTGGGCCAAATGCATTGTTGATGATGCAAGTTGTCTCTGCTGCTTTATGACCCACTTTAAACTCAAATTAGAAAATCTCTCAAATCTGCCTTTTGTCTAACATCATTCCATAGTCTAAAACACATAAAATAGACAACAAGTAATGTCATTAGCAAAAAAATATAAAATGATAAGTATTCATTAAAATGAGGTAAAACTTAACCACATTTAATTAAGAATGCATTCCAATATCAAATGGCAAATTTCAACAATGTAAAACCACATTTACTTTTGTATCAAACTAATCCACCTGCCAACGCAGGAGATGTAAGAGACACAGGTTTGATCCCTGGATCGGAAAGATCTCCTGGAGGAAGGCATGACAACCAACTGCAGTATTTTTGCCTGTAGAATTCCATGGACAAGGAGCCTGGCAGGCTACAGTCCATATGGTCACAAAGAGTCAGACATGACTGAACAGACTTAGCACCCACACAGTAAAATGATTATGTTTTACTTTAATGGCAGTCATTTGGGAACAGTGGAACCTATATCATAATACCATTTCCAGATAAGACCTCAAATCTTGTAAATGTGTGAAGATGTTTTATTTTTAAAAACAGTTTCTACAATGTTTAAATATATCAATATTGAGATTATTTTGTTATCATATTTGTCATTAAATTTTAGCCATTTTCCTGATAGAAACAATATATACATAAGATATGGCCTAACACCTCAATTTCTTTAATTACAAGAGTGGAGGTCAATCTTTCATCTTAAACTTTTAGTCACCAATTAGCTTGCATTTACAAAGAGCTGTAATTAGGCCTTGTCCAAGGTTCTGGCAGAATATAAGTGTTTTCCTTTATACAAGTCAATCTTTATCTCATTGAAGTCAACTTTGGTATCTGGAAAAAAAGAAAAAAAGCAAAAATGAAAAGACCATGGGAGGAGGAAAAAACTGTTTATGAAATCATTTTATTTCTTACTTGTTAGCTTATTATCTAGACTGGCCTTTGGGAAGGGTATTCAAGTAGATCCAACCTCCTTGAGGGATGATTCTTCTGCCATTACACAGTAAGGTGCCCCTTTGGGTCTGCTACTTAGGACTTCAGCAGTACCCCATGGTTTCAATATCCCTTGATTTACAAAACCGCCATGTGGTATGAGAAGTGAATAAAGAAACAAGTAGCTCCTAAGGTGCTGCCTTGTTACATCTCCCTAATGTTTATTTTAATGTGACTTTATTAAACCAATGGTTTAAATAAGTAACTTTTAATAAAGTTTTAGATGCCTTAGTACCTATTCAGTTTAGTTCAGTTCTTCAGTTGTATCCGACTGTTTGTGACCCCATGAACCACAGGACACCAGGCCTCCCTGTCCATCACCAACTCCCAGAATTCACCCAAACCCATGTCCATCGAATCAGTGATGCCATCCAACCATCTCATCCTCAGTTGTCCCCTTCTCCTCCTGCCCTCAATATTTCCCAGCATCATGGTATTTTCCAATGAGTCAGCTCTTCGCATCACGTGGCCAAAGTATTGGAGTTACATCTTCAACATCAGTCCTTCCAATGAACACACAGAACTGGTCTCCTTTAGGATGGACTGGTTGCATCTCCTTGCAGTCCAAGGGACTCAAGAGTCTTCTCTAGTAGCACAGTTCAAAAGCATCAGTTCAGTGCTCAGCTTTCTTTATAGTCCAACTCTCACATCCATACCTGACTACTGGAAAAACCATAGTCTTGACTAGATGGACCTTTGTCGGCAAAGTAATGTCTCTGCTTTTAATTTTTTAATTTTTTTAAAAATACTAACCTCCAGATAATTTATTTTTTAATGTATTTATTTATTTTTNGCTTATAAGCTACCTATAACCAAGTTTGGGCTTCCCTTGTGGCTCAGCTGATCAATATTCCACCTGCAATGCAGGAGACCTGTGTTCAATCCCTGGGTTGGGAAGATCCCCTGGAGAAGGGAAAGGCTACCCACTCTAGTATTCTAGCCTGGAGAATTCCATGGACTGTATAGTCAGTCCATGGGGTCGCAAAGAGTCAAGACAGGACTGAGTGACTTTTACTTTCATAACCAAGTTTAAGGCCTGTCTGAGCAGAGGAACTTCTGTATTCCTCTCAGAACTCCAGAGGACTTAACAATACTTGTTTTCAGTTGTTGAAAAGCTGAATGCTGGGAGAAAGGAGTGTGTTAGTATGGCTGAGCTGTAACAAAAGTATTAGCAGAGAAGAGAGTGCAGACAATGAGATCACCACGTGGTCTGGCAGTGCCACAGTTCGTGGAAGGACAAATGCTGAGTGGCATCAGTAGTGTCTCCTTCCATGTTTTTTCCTTTTTCTGCAGAAAGGGGTGGATAGACCTTTGACTTTAGCAACCTATGAGTTGAGAACCTTTCTCTTCCATAGGTATGCCACTAGGGCAGATATGCGTTTGATTTTTGCTAGATGATATTTGCTTCTTTCCTGCAAGTTAATACTTGAAATCACCTTTGCCTGTGGAGTAGACCCTATGTCCCATTTGGATCAAGAGCCTGGGACTACTGAGATGGCTTGCCATACTGCTGTCCTAAGCGCTTTCTGTTGCTGACAGTATTATTTTTTCTTTCAAATTCTATCTCGTCAGCAGGACTTGTCCTGGGATTGTTTATGACAGAGATTACTTGTATAACATAATTTCTACTCCCATTTTGGCCCTTTTTATTCAAAAACCAGCAAAGAGCACATTGTTGTAGCCATTATAATTGTAGTTAATTTTGTGTATCTAAATATGCTTTTTTATACCCTGAATACCCCAAAGTTGTGTGTGTGTTTTTTTAATGATGCATTGTCTGCTTTAAAAAAAAAAAATCCTTTGGTACTTAGCTCATATCTTTTCCAGACTTTATGAGCACTTTATCCTTTTGTTTCTGTACCACTAATATAATAGAGCACATAAGAAAAATGAGATCTCAACCTGGTCCTTGATGCCAAACATAATCAGTTTCTAAAATGATCCACATGTTCTAATGATGTTCTGCTGTCCATGTCCACTTGGATTATAAGCATCGATCAGATTTTATGCCTTGGACCTATATTTTGTTACTTTAACTTACATTTCTTGACATTTCATTATGTGAAGTATTCTTTTTTGTCACCATAGTTCCATTTCACATTATTGGAATTCTAAACAGCTAGCAGAAAAGAGATATATAACCACAAAAGTAAGCCATAAATAGGTTTATTTTCATGGTGGACTATTATAAAAAGCAATTGTGTAGACATATGGCCAATATTGCTATAGTCATAGCATAGCCAGCCTCCTAATCTTCAACTTGAAATGATTTTTGTTCTTTTCCTAATTTCAAGTTTTGCTTGAAATCAGTGTCAAATAATATCTTTTTTCCTAATATCGAGCATCGATTATCTTGATATTTTAATTGAAGGCTGAGTCATTTGGTAGTAGGTGATAAGTATGCAGCAAGGGAGATTTGCATGCTGTGTATCTGATGGATAGTACTGCTTTGGCCATGTAGTTGTTATAGAGATATAGTCATGCATAGGTTATCATTAGAGGATGCCCTGTGAATAACCAAAGGATAATGGAGTAAGAAACCACACAGTGACTCCAGAAATACAGGTCACTTCAGAGCATGATATGAATATATTACAAAGTGAGATGAATTTCCTTTTTTCATTTTTCAGTCACTACTGAATATTGATTTCTTCCCTCGGCAGCTCTTACCTATATCCTCTAATTTCCTTACCGCTTTTAACAACCTCCGATGTTTAAGGGGGAAGAAAAGTACATTTGTATTTATAGGGGTGGATGAATGTGCCTACATACATTATATAGAAATATGTATAGTTTTAATATGCATAGTTGTTCATACAGAAATATTTGCATATTTCTTGCTGCAGCTTCTGCTAAACACTCTAACTTACCTCTAAATCCAGCCGATGTGGTTCAGTGTTACTTATGTGCCAGAATCTCAGCAGGTTGTTGGGAAATATTTGTTTAAAACGTTTTCCTTCTGCAGGGGCTGATGTACTCTCCTCTGGGCCATTCCCCATGATGCCATTCTCTCAAATTATCCCAGTGGCACCCTTTGGGTCAGTGTTGGCACACAGAAGAGTGCTGGAAAATAATTGTAATTTCACCATCTTCTAACAGAGTACACCCTCAGGCCAAGTGGTAAAATACCACCTCCGCCAGCCCCGACATCCATCACTGTAATGAGCTACAAAATCAATCTGTAATTGACAAAAGCATTTTTAATCAAAGTATGAGGCATTTAGAGTCTCCAGATACTGCTTTTTTGTCTTACGTCAGTATTTACTTTATAGCAGGATGGAAGACGTTTGATTTTGTTTAAGAGTGTAACTTATTTCTGCCAAGGAACAAAGATCTGCTTTTCAGAAACTCACNGGCATTTAGAGTCTCCAGATACTGCTTTTTTGTCTTACGTCAGTATTTACTTTATAGCAGGATGGAAGACGTTTGATTTTGTTTAAGAGTGTAACTTATTTCTGCCAAGGAACAAAGATCTGCTTTTCAGAACTCCACTCACACCCAACCACCTCGAAAAGTAAGATGACATAATCGCCTGAGATCTGTCCTAAAGCATCAAGTCAGGAAGCTCATGCTCTACTAGTTTAGGGGAAGAAAAGATTTGTTTTTGTGAGTGATTGCTGATACTTTCTACCAGATTGCCTCTCTATGTGAAATGGCTACTTTTGTCTCAAACTACTACCATTTATGCAGAAACTAATCCCAGAGGTTATTATTTTGTACTCATCTCCCAGTTGCTTGGATCTGTTCTTTAAAATTTACAGATATCACTAAACATTCTTCTTATTAGTGCTGTTCTTTCCTTATAATAAGTTAAACTCCCCCCAATATAAGGGTATATGGATACTTCAGGTGAATACACATTAAGCATTTTAATATGTTCCCATGTAGTGGGAATTACAGCCAAAGGCAAAATATTTATAGGTACATGCAATGACTTTCTGGACCTGAGTTCTTATGTTTTTTATAAGTTGTGCTCCAGATTTTTAGTATCATCTCTTTCATTTGGAGGCCATATTTGTATCATCTATTGGAAAATAGGGTTCTTATATCCTGAGCCTTCCCCAGCACCTCTTGGGTACTTTGGATTTGGTGTTTATGTATTTGAGAGAAGCTCCATAACTAAGTTGCATAGGGTATAGAGTATTTTCAAAGGAAGTTATTCAGAGGTTGCAAGAATAACTAAACACAGTCTACCTAGTCTGATGTCCTTATTTGTGGGTTTTAAGATTAATTTTTCTATATATGTATGTATGTCTGTGTGTGTTTGATAAGTTTTAGTGGACTTTGCATATATCAACTTAAAACCTTGCAACTCTTATCTGGAACTTTACTATTTTTGATATTTCTCCACTGCTCGCTTCTTTATAATATGTGACCTCTGTGTAAATGCATGGATATTTCTAATAATGTCATATTTGAGTGCTTACTTACTGCTAAGCTATGCTAAGTACTTTGTGTATTTTATCACATATAATTTTTTCAACAATTCTTTGAGCTAGACCCTATCTATGATTATGCCTCCATTATAGGTGTAGAAATTGAGAATTGGAGAAGTGATATAATTTTTCCAAGGTCACATGGCTTATAAATAGTGGAAATATGATTGAATACAAGCCATCTGACTCCCAGGCCCAAATTCTCAATTCTTCACATTAATGGAACACTAGTACATGTATCAACACATGTTATTTATCATGTTATATTTCATGACTGCTTTCAAGCAAGCTCATTCTCAATTATGTTTTCCTGACTTTTGTCCAAAGAAGCACTACCCATTTGACTTAAACTTGTTTATTAAAACATCAATAGAGAAACCATTTTACCTCCTTGATTTTAGTGGGGTTTTACAATCTAGCTGAGTAGATATCAATTATTAAAACTGAAACTATGTTGCCAGTTCAAGTATACTAATGGCACTGCTTTGATTCTCCTGATGCTTTTGCCAAGAAGAGAAACCATATTAAGATACACTACGTTAGACCAAGAATGCTAAACATTTTTTGGAAAGAAGCAGCAGGGGTAGGTAGAAGAATAGAGTTCAAGTACATAATACCTCGGCTTCCCTAGTGGCTCAGTGATAAAGAATCCACCGTCATTGTAGGAGACATGGGTTTGATCTCAGGGTCAAGAAGATCTCCTAGACGAGGAGATGACAACACTCCAGTATTCTTGCCTGGAAAATCCCATCGACAGAGGAGCCTAGTGGTCTACAGTCTATGGAGTCACAAAGAGTCAAATACGACTTAGCAACTGAGCACGCACGCACATAATACCTTGACTCTGATTGCTAGCCCTTAACTTGTTTCAGGGCAGTTGGGGAAGTTTTACATGAAAATCAACACTCCAGATTTCCTTTAGTCTATGAGATGAGCTTAGTGTCAAGGAGATCAGCTTTTTCTTAAAGCTTATGTTATAAAACACTTTGTTCTCACTTATATGGGCATTGCTTCTTAGTAGATACTTATTTTTCAAAATATATTATTTTAACTAAAATATCTTATAGGTACAGCATGGAAAGTCACACACGGTGATACACACTTAAAAACTCCTAACTCCTGGACATGGACCACGATAACAGATAAAACATTCTCACATTGGTGAAAATTTGTATATTGAGGCATTTTATTTAAGCACAAAAAAATGCCCCTATTGTATTTGTTGTGCATCTGGAATTGTAATGAGCAATTTGAATACATGTAACTTGCTAATTTGCTCTTTTAAAGACTGGGTTTTTAAAGAAATAATTGAAGGTGACATTGTTTATCTTTCTTATGAACTTATAAATAGAAAACCTATGTTTGTAGTTGATGACATAGATTCTTACCTTTTTGACATATTTTAAAGGTCAGTAGTCCTCCTTTCTATAGAAAATATGCTTTGTGCTACTCTTAAAAATATATAATTTAGAAGCATATTCTTGTTTTCCATTCCTAGTTATGTCAAATTAAAATATATCTGAACTCTTNTATGTTTGTAGTTGATGACATAGATTCTTACCTTTTTGACATATTTTAAAGGTCAGTAGTCCTCCTTTCTATAGAAAATATGCTTTGTGCTACTCTTAAAAATATATAATTTAGAAGCATATTCTTGTTTTCCATTCCTAGTTATGTCAAATTAAAATATATCTGAACTCTTTAATACTTTTTATTTTGTAAACACTTCTTGTTTATATTAATTCCCTGGTGGCTCATCTGGTAAAGAATCTGCCTGCAATGCAGGAGACCTATGTTCGATACCTGGATTGGGAAGATCCCTGGGAGAAGGGAACGGCTACCCACTCCAGTATTCTAGCCTGAAGAGTTCCATGGAGTTGCAAAGAGCTGGACATGACTGAACGACTTTCACTATCAAAGATAATCGAAACAGTCTTACCTTCTAACACCTAATCTTTCTTAGTATCATCCAACTCGTAGTTGCCTGGTCAATTTTCAAACACATAAATGCATATCAGTGTGACCATATCTGGAAGTAAAAACAACCATTAGCAGCAGTGAATATAATTTTTATAACCACTGTGATAATCCAGATCTAAAATTTCCTCAGCCTTTCCTAACAGGCATGCATAGTTGTTGCACAAATGAATATGTAAGATGATGCAGAAAGATTAAAGAAAGGCTTTCAAATGCCTAGAAAATAAGAAGTGAAAATCCAAATTTTTATTCCAGGAGAGGTAAGTAGTATGGTCCCTATCTAAAACCATTATTGGAATTGACAGGAGTTAGAATTCATAGATACCTATTGACCTGAACTAAACTGCCTCTAATGGCATTCAGATCAGAATAGCAGTAAGAGCAAAGGACACAGGCCTCCATTGTCAGTTTCAATGGAGCCTGCACTAATGGAATATACATGACGCTTCTCTTAATATTCATCAGAATTCATATGGCATGTTATGGTTCCCAACACCTTTGGCTGCTAATGAATTGATGACAGCTCCTCTGANATTCATTCTTAGGATTAAGACACTGCTGCTATTTTTCATATATTTAACGTGAGAGACATTTTTCTAGAAAATTTTTCATTTCATTGAATGTTATTATTCTTACTCTGAGAAATTTAACTGTGTGACTTATTTTCTGAAAATGGGCTTCAATTTGGCCTTTGCTGTGATCAAAAAGGAATGAAGATTTTACTGTCTGATCTAGGTTTAACAAACTAACCTAAAAGAATCCCCTTTGGGCAAGACTGTAGATGAATTTTCTGCACCACTGAATTTCACATTTCCTCATAATTAAAAGGGTGGGTAAAACCCTCCTTACTACATCTTAAACACAGGAATGTTTACCTGAGCACATCCAAAAGAATACTGACCTTTCTCTAAAAGAGATAAATAGTCATGTATCAATCGTATTCCTTACAGTGATAAAAGATTATAAAAACAAAGATCCATTACAGCTGAAAACCCTTGTGTTTCTGAGCCACTGTTGGAACATGGTTGGTGAATTATAATGTTTAACTCTCTTGGTAAAGCTAACACAGCTGAATGAAGGGCTATGCAAATAGTGAAACCAAATGTATATGAAATAGTCAATTTATTCTTTGGAACTTGTTGAATATATTATAAAAACCTTAGGTGATTAAATGAGAATTACTCTTGCTTCATACAAGCATAAATCTTTATTTGATGGGGAGTGTGAAGGGAATAATTAGGCTCCCTGTAGCATAACTGATGTTCTCATGAAGAGAAAAAGAAAACACTGATGAGATGCTGATGCATACCTCAACTCATATCACAGATCTAGACACAGAGGCACTGAAACATGAATGAATTGGCAAGCATCATGGAATGATGAACTGAGATTGGGGTGTTGGGGTCCCTGTCTGATTCTAGATCTTACTAGCTATGCAGCCTTGAACACAATCAGCTCACACATTTGAGGTTCAATTTCTTTTTCTGTAAAAACCAATGAAGATTGATATCTTTAAGATATCTGGCATAAGGTGTTTAATCCACATAGGAGCTATAATTGCTGTAAAGTATTGAAAGTATAGTGAAGTAAATTTTATAAGTGGAGTCTTAATGTCATACATATGTGCACTCATGCGCACACAGGCAGATGAATTACTGATCTATTAGTTACTATTTTTATTTATCTTTAGCTGCGCTGGGTCTTTTTTGCTGTCTCTAGTTGAGGCCAGCAGGGACTGGCTACTCTAGTTGCTGTGCACAGTGTTCTTGTTGGTGTGGATTCTCTTGTGGCAGAGCACAGGCTCCAGGNATTTATCTTTAGCTGCGCTGGGTCTTTTTTGCTGTCTCTAGTTGAGGCCAGCAGGGACTGGCTACTCTAGTTGCTGTGCACAGTGTTCTTGTTGGTGTGGATTCTCTTGTGGCAGAGCACAGGCTCCAGGCACACGGGCTTCAGCAGTTGTGGCACACGGGCTCAGCTGTGCTGCAGCTTGTGGGACCTTCCCGGACCAGGGATTGAACCCATGTCCACCTCATTGGCAGGTGGACTCCTAACCACTGAGCCAGGGAAGTCCTAGCAGTTACTATTCGGCATTTACTCTGGAGCAGGCTGCATCTAGAGTAAGCAGTGGTAAGCAGTATGGTTTGGGACACTGAACTCTTGGGGCTTTCTAGCTGCTGGCTAAATCTAGATCATTGGATGTGGTTTTCTTAATATGCTTTATGAAGTTAATCAATGTGTATATGTATCTACATGAATTTTTTTCAGTGCTGTTGCTAATGACTTAACTTGAATTTCTGTAAAAGAACATTTTTCTCCTTTTCCAGAAGCTCAAGTCAGCAATGCAATATTGACACAGATCGAGGACAAAGCATGACTCCAGTGGGACCACACATAAAGTTTACTGAATAAATAAGTAAACTAGATTAGTTCAACTACCCTTTTTTCTTTTTTGCATGTACAATATTCAAAAACATATCTAAGATCTCCTTATTTTCATTTCTGCCTAGGTATAAGGTAATGTTTAAATCAAACCATGGATTGATTATCTTTTTGCAGAAATTTATTTTCACCTGGAGTGTTAACAAGGCTTAAATCATATATTCTATCACCTTTCACCATCAGTTCAGTTCAGTTCAGTCACTCAGTCATGTCCGACTCTTTGTGACCCCATGAATTGCAGCACGCCAGGCCTCCCTGACCATCACCAACTCCAGCTAAAAGAGCTGCTGCTATTCTGCCTTAGATTGGTATGGGTGGTATTTAGGACAAGAAAATAATCAGTGGCACCAGAATATGCAAAACCATAGACACTATGAATGATAATATTAATATCTAACATATATTAAGCATATATTATGTGGTTAAGCACTGTGATAAGTGCTCTGGGCAAAGTAACTCATTCATTTCTCTTTATAACCCTATGAGGCAGGTCATGTATAGATAAGAAAACTGAGGCTTAAAGGAATTTAGTGACTTTTTCCAATCCTGCAGCTCATGACTGATTATAAGAAATTATGATCCCGGGCTATGTACCTTCAGAGTCTGCCTTCTTAACCACGACTCTTAAACGGCTGCCCTTGAAACTGAGGTCTCCATTGGAAACCAAGGTATCTTTCATACCAGGTGTTCTTTGAACTTCACAGTATTTATTTCTACTTTTCTTATAACCTCTGTAATCATCCACTTATTGAGTTGCAGCTCACAGTATGTGTGTGGGAGGTTGCAGATAACATACCAGCAGTTTATGCTCTTACTAATGCTTGCCAGCTGTTCTGGCACAGTATTTATTTGCCCTGTAAATCCTAGACTGTTCATTTTTATTAAAAAAAAAAATCTGTCAATTGACAGTTCATTTTATTCTTCTACTGGAAACACTAGAGCTTTGGGTATCCTTGACTTGGCTTCACAGTGTCTAAATAAATGGAATTCTGGGCAGAAAGCCTGATAGCATGAAAGTATGACACAGCAGCGTTTTCTCTATTCATAAAACTTCCACCGAGTCTCAAATCAAGGCCTATCCTTCCTCCCGCCCCAGTTTTGTAAATTACTCTCTGTACCTTCATCAACACAGGTAGGGGCTAATGAAGGTTAAATCTTTCTAATTTAGTTGTAAATATGGTAATTCAGTGTTTGAGCTGTGTGACAGGTGTCAGGCATACGTGCTTCCTCCAAAAGGCCCACACAATGGCCTCCCAGTCCCTGGCATCATCTTTATGTCACCTAATGCCATATGGCAGAAAAGCCATTCACCTGATGGGAGCGACTAGACAGTCTTTCTTATCTTCCTTTTCTGGTTGCATCTTTTCTACTCAGGAAGACAATGTGATATAATCATCCTGAGGTTCTTGGTCATAAGGCAGTCATCAGCCATTGTATCTTTGCCTCCAAAGTTAGTCTTTAAAACATCCTGCTTTGAGTTTCTATGGAAAACATTTTGATACATTCATTCCCCTTGGAAACCGTTCCATCTTTCCCTTGATTCGTGGAATAATTATGACTCCCTTGTTAGTTCATTAACTTTTCTTTTCCATTAAGCGGTCTGTCTTTTTCAACATTACCTTCTGTCAGCTAAAATGCCAAATGCAAAATAATTTGGGACTAAGGGGAGTCCATTTGGTACTGAACAACAACAACAAAAAGTAGACCTCTCTCTTTACAATGGCGTTTGAAAGGTGTTAACATATTGTTATTACATTTGTGATGGAGTTTCTCAAATATTTCAGGGCTAATGATTTTCGTAAGAGATTGTTCCTAGAGTACAGTGAGGAAAGCAGGTGCTGTGGGGGCACGAGACCCTGGGTACCCTTTTCCCAGGAACAGAAATAACTACTGTTTGTTGTTTACTGTGCCTTGAAGCTAACTCTCAAATTCCCTTTCATGTACCAAACATTTTTATAGCCCTGCCTTAGCCTGCAGGTATTTTTGATATGTTTATATAATAGGAAAACTATTGGAAGTCAATAGGATAGACTACAGTGTACCTGTATCCTGCTTCCATGTCAGCTGGAGCTCACAGTAAACATTTTTAAAAGGCATGGTGTTAAGGGGGAAAAGCTTTTAATTATGTTCTGTTTTCAGCATCTACTGGGGAAGCATGAAAGTCCTTTGAAGTCAGATATTGCCTTACAATTTATACATCAGCACTGAGAAACCAAAAAATACATGGTTTTATTCTATTTTTGAAATTCTGTTCATGTACCAGTGCCCAGGGGCTTCATCATTTCTGACCATTTCCTCCTAGGCTACAAATTGCAGACTCAATTGAGTGGTATATTTAAGTTTAATGGGTATTTGCAGCAATCCTCACCTTTAGTGAGCTATGGAAATTTGTTCACTCCTGGAGACACCTTTATAATACTCAGGAATTTGGTTTTAGGATTTCTAAGTATTTGGGAAAATGATATATATGTATGTATGTACATGCATACAATTACATGCATGTACATAAATGCAATTATATGTATTTACATATGTATATGTGTGTATATACGTGTATATATATGGAAGAGGGAGGCTTCCCTTGTGTTTGAGATGACGAAGAATCTGCCTGCAATGCAAGAGACCCAGGTTCAATCCTTGGGTTGGGAAGATCTTCTGGAGAAGGGAATGGCTACCACTCTAGTATTCTTGCCCAGAGAATTCCATGTACAGAGGAAACTGGTGGGCTACAATCCATGGATTGAAAAGAGTCAGACAGGACTGAGTGACTAACACACACACACACACAAAAGAGGAGAGTGAACAAGCTGGCTTGTAACTTAACATTAAAAAAACTAAGATCATGGCATCTAATCCCATCATTTCATGGCAAATAGAAGGGAAAAAGTGGAAGCAGTGACAGATTTTCTTTATGTGGGCTCCAAAATCAGCACAGATGACTGTAGCCATGAAATTAAAGGACACTTGCTCCTTGGAAGGAAAGCTATGACAGACCGAGACAGAGTATTGCAAAGCAGAGATGTCACATTGCTGACAAAGGTCCGTATAGTCAAGGTGTGGTTTTTCCAATAACCATGTACAGATGTAAGAGTTGTGCCATAAATAAAGCTGAGCACTGAAGAACTAATCCTTTTGAAGTGTGGTGCTGGAGAAGACTCTCAAGAATTCCCTGGACAGGAAGGAGATCAACCAATGGATCCTAAAGGAAATCAACCCTGAATATTCATTGGAAGGACTGATGTTGAAGCTGAAACTCCAGTACTTTGGCCACCTGATGCAAAGAGCCGACATATTAGAAAGGACCCTGATGCAGAAAGATTGAGGGCAGGAGGGGAAGGGGTTGACAGAGGATGAGGTGGCTAGATAGCATCACTGACACAATAGACGTGAATCTGAGCAAACTCCGGGAGATAGTGAAGGACAGGAGAGCCAGTCTATGGAGTTGAAGAGTTGAACACGACTTAGCAAATGAACAACAGCAGCAATATGCATGTATGCATACACACACACACATATATATGTAGAATTTTCCCAAATATTTAGAATCCTAAAACCAAAATCTTAAGTATTATTATGGTATCTCCAGGAGAGAACCAATTTCCATAGTACTCTAAATGTGAGGATTACTACAAAAATCCATTAGACTCAAATATACCACTCAATTGAGTCTGCAATATATGCCAGATAAATAAATAAATAAGTAAATATATATATATATATATATATATCTCCACACACATAAAATTATATGAACACATTTGAATAAAGCTTTTGAACCTAGAGATAGATAGGCAGATATATAAATCTCACTCATCACAGTATATATCAATAAAATAAAATACTGAGATTTCTTAACATTTAAAATAATGTCTTCTAAACATACTTTGCTGATTAGAAAGTGCATCGTCTTCAGTTTCCTTATGTCATGTTAGGAGGTTGTCTCCTCAAGACCCTTAGGACAAGTCTATTCCATACTAGGACTTAAAGGTCTGTTTATATCATCCTTTCTTAATGGAGAGGACCCTAAAATATGGTATTGAAACCAGAGAACTAAAAAGCCTAAAGCTCTGCACACTGCTGGATAACATGGGAATTAGGAACTTCAGCCACATCTCATTTTAATAGAAACTGAGTCAGTGGAAGAGTTTAAAAGAAGACATTCTGTGGAATTCACTCAGAGAAGTCCATGTGGGGACTACTTGAAAGTATCGGGACAGGTTTGACTTAAAAGAGGAAATGTAAGAAATTAGCATGAAGGCCTGATGGCTGCCTTCATCTAATTGCAGAGCTGCCCAGTGAGACATTTGATATTAGGTTCTGAACTGAGACTGCCAAACTCGCACGGTGGGTGGAAGTTATGAGGAGGATCATCCTGCCTCAGTACACAGAACTTTCTAATAAAATGATCTGCTGTTAAATGTGATCAGTTCTTTGTGTTACAGAGATGTCCTTTCTTGGCTATATTCTGGCCCAAGTTTAAGGGATTCTATAGAGGAGAGTCTTATATAGAGTTAGACTAGATAACATCTGTATTAGTTTACTAGGGCTACCATAATAAAATATTGCCAGTTGACAGGGTTAGGGACTTGAAATGTATTTTCTGACACAGCTCAGGAGACTAGGGGTCCAAGATCAAGGTGTCGGCAGGTTTGGCTTCTTCCAAGGACTTTCTCTCCTCTCCTTGCAGATGATGCCTTAACCCTGGGTCCTTACATGGCTTTTCTTCTGTGTGTGTCCACCCCAGTGCCTCTTTGTGCATCCAAATTTCTTCTTATGAGGTCACCAGTGGTTTTCGATGACAGCTTATTCCAGAAGCTCCTTTTAGCTTAATCACCTCTTCAAAGGGCCTCTCTCCAAAGCCAGTCATATTCTGAGGTGCTTGGGATTAGGATTTCAACCTATGAATTTTGGTTGAAATTAGGCATAATAATGTCTAAGTTTGCTTTTGATTTCCAAGAAATCAGAGGAGAGAAGGGACAGTTCAAACCATACCAAAGCCTGCTCCCTTCTCTGAATTAATTCTTAGCACCAGAGGGGTCTTTTGTCTTCTCTCTGCAAATTCAGGTTTCACCATAAACTGTGCTCTTTGGCTTCTGGTTGAATGTGGAGAGGATTAAATTCATTATAATATTAAATAGATCAGGTGGAATTAGCTCTCAGCACAGAGCATCTGCTGGCTCCAGCAAAGTTGTGACAGGCTCTGCCAACTATGCGATGCAAATATAATCATCTAACGTCCACTATTTCCAGGTCTTGACAAGCCCTACAGACCTGTTGGACAGTTTCTTCTCATCTGGCCCCACACATTTTGTCTCGACAGTGGCTTCATTAGAGCCCGAAGCTCAGTGTCTCTGATGGGCATTCAAGACTAAAATCTGAGTAGTAGTTTGGACCTAGGTTTACAGTGACTGAGGGAGAAAAAAGAATCCAGGCGTACATGTTCATTTTGTGCTTATTAATACAGTTGATATTGATTTAGCTACTGACGATGCTGTCTGCTTTCTGCTTAGAACAGCAAAATGAAGTGGGGACACGTATACCTTGGCATCCATTCTATTATTAAGGAGGTTTAATTTTGCTGAGTTTGTACATGTATGATTTCATAGCGATAGATTAGTTTGAAAGACGATGATGCATTTTTATATGGTAGAAAGTACTAGAATAATGGATCTTTGATTTGTAGGATTAGATAGGTCTAGGCAGAGCTGAAATGATTTAATTAGGTAGAATGAAGTCTGACCAAGTCAAGTGTATCAGTGTGGACTTCACAGTTTTAGGACAAATTTAGGCACTATCCATATAGATGTTAATGAGCCTATGAGAAGTGTTCCTCAATTTGGAGGAGAAAGTATAGCTGCTCAGTCTGCTTGTAAATTTGACCATTTAGAGAGACTAGTGTCAAGGAGGAAGAAATCTTCCTCAAAAAAAAGCAAATATTGGTAATATAAGGGAGCAAAACTTGGCTCTCCAAGTGTCTCTTTGGCATGCAGATTATTTTTGAGATGCCCAAGATCAATGTCCAAGACTCAGGAAGAACTTTGGTCTTCCCGGTAAATTCCTAAAAACTTTTATATAGAGTGCCTGTTCCCAAATAGAGCTGTCATGAAATCACTCTGCAAAAAAACACAGTCTAGGTGTGGTGGGGGAAACTCCACAGAATCTAGAGATGAGAATCCACTCTGTGTACCATTGTCTCTGCAAGAACCAACATTTTTCTTTTTTTTACCAAGTATTTGCTTTCCATCTTTCTGTGAATTGCCTTCTTCCCCTTTGAAGTCCCCCACCCCACCCCCACCTCCCGACAGGTCCCCAGGTTCCCAACTTCCTCTTTTGCTTTTAGCTGAAGATAGTACTTAAGGTGAGAGTTTTAGCCATTTTGATCAGCCACCCAGTATTTTCGGGGTCTCTCCCATGTATACATGTTATTAAATTTTTGTTTGATTTTTCTTCTGTTAATCTATGTTATATCAATTTTAATTCTCAGACCAGCTAAAATTTAAAAGGGTAGAGGATGTTTTCTTCCACTCTGACAGTAAACAAGTATTTGCTGGACCATGCAGGCAATGGGAAGCAGGAAGGAATTTTCACAAACATATTTTATTAATTTTTCCCTAGTAATCACATCTGGCTCATACTTTTGTTATACATGGTGACAGTTCACTTCCTGGAACAGGCCCTCTAGGTACACTCTCTTAGACAGTCATGGGGAAGGTTAAAGGTCCTTCCTGAGTCTTTTGGGCCTTAGAAATGATCAGTCTAAATTAATCCTCATGCCAAAGAGACACAATTTGGGGTGGCAGATTTTGCTCCTCTACACAAGGAATAAGGCAAGAAGATAGTTGTATTTACTGGAATTACCTGTAAATGCAAATAAAGGAATATCTTTCCGAGATTCCTTTGCCAGTAGAAACCTAGGATGCGTATTGTGTACTCTCATAATGAGAGACTTCAGTATATACTGATCGTAAAAGCAGACCAAAGTAATGCCCTATAGAACCCCTCTTATGTGAAATGAGTTTGGTTGTATTTTTTCTGTGCCTGTATGTGCTTTTCCTGGGGTAAGGTTGCTTCCAGGAAGGTTATCTTCTACTATCATGTCGATGTCTCAGAATACAATTCAAATAATAAAAACAAAGACAGATGGTCTGTGAAAAGGAGAACGTCACCTCCTTTCTCAACTACTTCTCTGACTCAAAGTGAGCTGGTTAGCAGCGTCCAAAGTGGAATGCAGCATTTTCTCTATACTCCCTCAATGTTGGAGAAAATCTTCTACACTCTAACTACCTGACACATAATGTGTTCTAATGAAGACAAAGATGCTATAATCTGCTAACATATTAATGAGAGAAGTGTTTTGGTTCAGTATTTATATTATCCCAAGTAAAATATGTACACTCTGTGAACTTTTTTTGATGATAGTTCTGTCCTCCTTCCAACCCACTATGCACACACCACACATGTTCACAAAATGATTGTCTTAAACATGGCACATTTGTAACTGACAATTCCAGAAGTGAAGAGTGTGCATGAGCTAATTATCTGGGTTCAGAATCCTAAAGGCTGGCTACCCGACAGAGGTAAATATTTATTTCTACTTATAAGCTCTCTATGCTGATGGGTGTCTGATCATGAGCAGTGTGGTTTGCATTCTGCAACTTCTTTTNAAGTGAAGAGTGTGCATGAGCTAATTATCTGGGTTCAGAATCCTAAAGGCTGGCTACCCGACAGAGGTAAATATTTATTTCTACTTATAAGCTCTCTATGCTGATGGGTGTCTGATCATGAGCAGTGTGGTTTGCATTCTGCAACTTCTTTTGTGAAAACCTGTTGTTTGAATTTGAAATAAATTTCCATATGAAGACTGGATTTTCCATCAGCAAGAGCTTTACTTACTGTAACAATACCAAATTAAAAATTCATCCCTATCTTCATTCCGGATCAGTCTTTTAGATCCAGTGTCTTTCTTGCCCCACTATCTCCAAGAATTAGACTTCTATTACAAGTTTATAGTAATTCTTATAAAGAATTTCTTTGTCATTTGTTCTTTCATTTGCGTTAGAATATATTTACTGACCATCTCTTATATGTGTGATACATAAGTATGGAAGAGAGATACAGAGAGGAACGTGACTTAATTCAGTATTGAGGGGAAATCCATGCAAACCAAAGTCTATGGCAGAATGTGACATGTACTTTGGTATGGGTATTTGTAGGTTCTGGAGACTCAGAAGAAGGCACATATCCTGGATTGTGGACCTTTGTGTACTCTGTTTATCCATTGCTTAGAATCAGGTCACATTTTTAAGAGTATTCTCTTTTCTTGTAAGAATTTCAACTCCTCCCCCACCATTTTTTTTTTCCTGCTTTCTTTGCTTCTGTGGTCTTCACTACCTGCCCCTATCACTCCTTCCACCTCTAGTGGAAGTTACTACACCTCTAGTTACTACACCTGACTTCAGAGTGGGAAAATCTCTCCTTAGCACTTTTCCTTACTGGCCCTTAGAAGAATTTATTGCTAGTGTCTATCATCTGAAAGATCCCCTGGCGGAGGAAATGGCAACCCACTCCAGTATTCTTGCCTGGGAAATCCCATGGACAGAGGAGCCTGGTGGGCCACAATCCATGGAGTTGCAAAGAGTTGGACCCGATTTAGCAACTAAACAACATCAGGAAATAGATGTAATCCTGGAAGTGATGAATGAAAAGAGTCTCACAAAACTAGTAAACATTGTCAAAGGTGTGGAGATAAAGGAGTCCCAGGAAGGGGACTGTCCTAAGTGGAGGGAAGAGACAAGGCATGTAGCTATGTGCAGATGAGAGATGGGATGGTGTTTTCTCTGAACTGTATGACTGTAGGGAACATAGATTGCATCCTTTCAATGGGAGAATGCCCTTCTATGATTTCTAATTTATTGACACACTGTCAAATGCATGTTCTTTTTACTTGAAGATGTTCTATTAATCTAGAAGTAAATTTGGAACTTGTCGCTTTCTCCTCTCAGTTATTGATAAAAGTAGAGCAAGAAAACAAAAACAAAAAAACCACTTCTGACATATTCACTCCTATATGAGACCCTCCCCCAATTTTTCTCTCAATCTCAATCTTAAACTCTTCACCTCTCTCAGAACTTTCAGCAGAAGACAGTTGAGAACAGAAATGAATGGCATGTTTTCACTAGTATGGGCTGAAGATAAAGTTGACCTACATTTTAGTGAAAGACCTAAGCTGAAGAATTTTGGGGGACTCCGTTGAGGAAATTGTGAGAAGGGACAGGGATTGAGCAGAGAGAAGGATATTGCATAATAAGAAACAGAAAGATGACCAAGAAGCTGGAGGGACTTTGTTCACCAAGTGTTGGAGTGCAGCTTGTGTTTGTATGCCTTGTTATTTGTTCATCTTTTATGCCAGCCTTGTCTCATGGTGCCCATAAAGCAAGAACAACATAATAATGATGGCTCAGGTGTCTTTATTTGATCACTAAACTAACATTTGTTTAGCACCTACACTGGTGATGCAGTGGTTAAAGGATATACATAATTCTCTGTCTAAATGACTTTTATTATATTTTCATCTTTAATGAAATAAAAGTCATTTCAAATTAAGCTTTCAAAGCAATAATATATCCAAAAAACTGGAAAAGTGGAGTCACTGGAGCAAATAAGACCTATAGCTCAATCCCATCTATGTGTTTGACAGATTCTTTCACATCTCTGAGACTCAGGCCTTGACAATTAAATGATGAAGGTAATGCTTACTTCATAAGATTATTGTAAATATTAGCTACTCCCTGATAAAAATAGACATTCAAAAATGATCATTATATTTTGTGACGATACCATGACATAGACACTGTTATGTAATAGGACTAAAATCTCTTGAGGTATGATGTCATGATGTGTTGGCATGAATATAAATTTCCGTCGGTAATCCCCACTTTCTGAGTATACTGCTTTGCAATCCATATACCACCTTCACTGTTACTTGACAGACCTAGTAAAACCACTCAGATCTGGTGGTGGGTTCTATGATACTCATCTTATGTACTCATCGTGTGTATGTCACCATCTCAAACTTAAGAGGCTTTGTCCTGTTATGACTGATAGAAAATGCTGTAGACTTTGTTACACCAAAAATTCAAGAATTTATGACTACTTCACTGAAGCCTTCTCCTTTCAATAGAGTTTATCACAAAAGAACTCTTAGATACTGCATGGTATATCATATTTGGGTACATTTTATTATTTTTTAATGGTGAAAACCATCTGAGTAGAATATAAAATGAAACAAACATATACAGTTGCAGTTTATGAAAATCGTAAGAAAAAATACTGAGGCGGAGGAAAGAAACACAAGATTAGAGCTATAAATTGCCAGGGAGAATATGACAGTGAAAACCAGAGCTGCAATTTTATTNCTGGCGTGCTGTGATTCATGGGATCGCAAAGAGTCAGACACGACTGAGTGACTGAACTGAACTGAACTGAACTGAGGTTGCTTCAGTTGTGTCCAACCCCATGGGACCCTGTGGACTGTAGCCTGCCAGGCTCCTCCCTTCATGGGATTCTCTAGGCAAGAACACTGGAGCGGGTTGCCATTTCCTCCTCCAGGGAATCTTTCTGACCCAGGGGTCAAACCCACATCTCTTATGTCTCCTGTACTGGCAGGCAGGTTCTATACTGCTAGCACCACCTGGAATACAACTGTAACACACTTGATCTTTAATGACATACATGCAGATGTGTGTGTGTGTGTGTGTTTCCTGTGGGATCTGGGTACATTTTTATATATTGTAGGATGGAGTCTCCCAAAATAAGTTTGTGCACAGCCTACAAAGATCTGGAAACAACATAGTCTATTAAAGTAACGGTCTCTATGGCCTCTGGGTTCATGACAAGTTGGAATTACTTCACGAGGTCTGTGTCTTATGGGATGTGGGGCTGGTGGCTGCCCACATCATCTGAGGCTGGCCTACCAAGAACAGTCTAGTGAGAGGGAAGATTCTGGACTCCATCTTCATCCAGTGTCTCCTCTCCTCAAATGCTGTCTGGGAAACCTTCCTGATGGGAGTCCACCAGACTCAGATCAGATCAGATGTGCCAGCCAGAATAGAACAGCTAAGCCCAGCAGAACTCGTAGTAGCTCTGGACCCCAAGAAAGGGGTGTTGCTCTCAACAGCTGCTAGGGATGCTGTGTTGAGAAGAGGCCAGTAAATTCAGAAGTATTGCCCACAGTGCTTGCCTCCCAGGGAAAGTACAAGGAGGCTTTTTGGCCCATGTGGTGACCCAGAGTCCTCAATGTTTCAGTGACAAGTGTAGATAGGATATAAGCATAAATACCAATACAGATTGCCCCCCGATATTTTAGGAGAATAGAAAGAATTATAGTCGGTGAGTCATAGGTAGGACACCTAAAACTTTCACTGTCCACCTCATTAGAACTGACTCAAATATGTTCTTTTTAATAGCTGAGTAATATTCCATTGTGTATATGTACCATAGCTTTCTTATCCATTCATCTGCTGATGGACATCTAGGTTGCTTTCATTTCCTGGCTATTATCAACAGTGTTGCGATGAACATTGGGGTACACATATCTGTTTCAATTCTGGTTTCCTCGGTGTGTANCATTCATCTGCTGATGGACATCTAGGTTGTTGCCACGTCCTGGCTATTATAAACAGTGCTGCAGTGAACATTGGGGTACATGTATCTCTTTCAGTTCTGGTTTCCTCAGTGTGTATGCCCAGCAGTGGGATTGCTGGGTCATAAGGCAGTTCTATTTGCAATTTTTTAAGGAATCTCCACACTGTTTTCCATAGTGGCTGTACTAGTTTGCATTCCCACCAACAGTGTAAGAGGGTTCCCTTTTCTCCACACCCTCTCCAGCATTTATTGCTTGTAGACTTTTGGATCACAGCCATTCTGACTGGTGTGAAATGGTACCCCAGTCCAATATTGAGCTGGATTTCTTCTTCCTTTCTTTATGGAGCAGGGGACCTAAGAAGACATGCCATTCTAGTGTCAAGCAGCTGTTGTCTCTTGAGTGTGTGTGTTTTTCAGTATTAAGATGAATTGTGTTTTGTTCAGTATAATTTTTAATTTGTAAGACTAGTAAAGGCCACGGAGCCATACTGTCTCATTGAGTCAAGTGATGCTATATAAACTCGATTCTTTGTAATAAATTCTGATTATACAAGGGGGAAACTGTGATTCTGTATCACCTATAGTGTGTGTGTGTGTGTGAATATCGTTGTATTGCGTATTCTTAATGCAAAACCTAACCCTTCAGATAACCCTGTGTTTTATATATTTATATCTACTTTTTATTCTTTTCCGTGCTCATACTCAGTCATGTCTGACTCTTTGCAACCCTTAGAGCTGTAGCTCACTAGGGTCCATTGTCCATGGGATTTTCTAGGCAAGAATACTGGAGTGGGTTGCCATTTCCTCCTGCAGGGGATCTTCCTGACCCAGAGGTTGAATCCGCATTTCTTGCATTGCAGGCAGTTTCTTTACCCACTGAACCATCTGGGAAGCCCTTTATTCCTTCGGGGGCTTGATGAAAGTTCTTTTCCAGACTAAAGTATATCAGATTTCTTTATTATCCTGGTGTTGTCTCATCAACTAGAAAAGGTCAGAGATATAAGAGAGGGAAGGCTTATGAGATGAATGGGGTTCAGCTGTACCTTGAAAAATTCTGCTGTGGAAGGAGGAAAGTGGCTTCATCCCACCAGTTGGAAAATTCTGTTCATTTGCATTGTTGCCTAATTGTGATTATCTATATTTAAGTTACAGAAGACCAAAGGATAACTCAAAGGAGAGGTAGCTTACAGTAGGTTTTTTGAAGGAAAAGGAATAAGGGAAGAAAGACCAAGCAAGAAATACTGTCAGAGAGATGGAGAGAAAGGAGTGAGAAATATATAGAATACGTAAAGCATTGAGAAAACATGTTGATTGAAATACGAAGGATAGCAGTTCAGAGAAGATGAGCAAATATGACAATACTAGCATAACAAAGACTCCAAATTAGAGGATCTAATGGAAGATTTGGTCATAGAATTGCAAGGTTAATTCTAGAAGTACTTTTAAAAGCCCCCAAAAGCATAAAACTCACTTTAAAAGAACTCCAATTTTAAAAGCTCCCTAGAGGCACTGTAATAGAAAAGGGCTTTTAAATGCTATTTCTGTTTTTTTCCCTGTTTTCCTGAGGGGCTGTCTCAGAGGGATGATTTATTGTCTATTATATTTAAAGTGACAGGGCCAATTTTGAAGACCCACTGCAGTGGTGCTAGCATCAAAGCACACAGGATTGCACAATGTACCCCATACACAGCCAGTCAGTACCTGACTTCTCTTTGGTTTTGGGCAGCTTGACTGACAGAAATGGAATGAGAGGCACATGGAACTCTCTTCTTATGAATATAAGTACAGTCTTATTGTTCACATCTAAGTGAGGCTAATTATTAGAAAAATACCCTAAGGCAAGTTTTGACTGGATATTTTTCCTCCTGAAAGGTAAATGAACACTGATTCTTTGTAAAGGAGATGCAGGCTGATATTTCCTTCAAGCCAATGTAAAAATCTTCCTTTTACTTACTTAACAAATACTTATGTGCTCAGTGTTCAAGGTGGAGAAGGCAATGGCAACCCACTCCAATACTCTTGCCTGGAAACTCCCATGGATGGAGGAGCCTGGTAGACTGCAGCCCATGGGGTCACAAAGAGTTGGCCATGACTGAGTGACTTCGCGTTCACTGTTCACTTTCATGCACTGGAGAAGGAAATGGCAACCCACTGTAGTGTCCTTGCCTGGAGCATCCCAGGGATGGGGGAGGCTGGTGGGCTGCCATCTGTGGAGTCACACAGAGTCAGACACAACTGAAGTAACTTAGCAGCAGTGGCATCAGTGTTCAGTATGTTCAAGGCACTGGTCTAACTGGTTTGCATAGTTGTAACTGCTAAGTTACTTCAGTCATGTCCAACTCTGTGCGACCCCATAGATGGCAGCCCACCAGGCTCCCCCGTCCCTGAGATTCTCCAGGCAAGAATGCTGGAGTGGGTTGCCATTTCCTTCTCCAATGCATGAAAGTGAAAAGTGAAACTGAAGTCGCTCAGTTGTGTCCGTCTCTTCATGACCCCATGGACTGCAGCCTACCAGACTGCTCCATCCATGGGATTTTCCAGGCAAGAGTACTGGAGTGGGTTGCCATTGCTTTCTCCATAAGTAACATTGCCTTGTGGTTAAAAATACAGAGAAAGAAGCAGAGATAGTGTAGGACATGAAAAAAAACAAACAACAAAAAAAACAGAACTCAAAATCTCCTGACCCATGATTTTCTCAAAGAATTTAAATCTAAGGAATTTAATTAGAATGAGTTAGTCTAAATTCCACTTGTGAGAGCTATGAGTGAACTTGAGTCATTCAACTTCTTTGAATAAGAAAAGCATTAATACGTCATCTGCTGACCATGGAGAGTATTACTAGAATAAGTTCAAGTAGCCAACACGTTGGACCAACACATTGAAAAACTCCATTATGAATAAGTTTAACTGTGGTTGTCAAGTTTTCTCCCAGCTATTTTTTCCCATAATTTTTAGTGCTTTGTGGAGCCAAGGGTGTTTTGGATAATGTATTTTTCTTAGAACTCAATGTCATCCTACACTGACCTCAAGGTGTAGTAAGTGGGATAATATATTCCTATTCCTTTAATAAAATTCTCTTAATTAGAATAATACCAAAGATGTTCATGTCTCCCCCCTTTCACATTGGACTTTTTCCAGAAAATATTTGTGTTTACTTTTTCTGAATAATGTGATATTCACTGTGTAAAATTTGAAAACATAGGAGGGAAAAAAAGGCCATTGATAATACTATTACCTTGATTTAAGTGATGTTAATATTTTGACCTGTTTCCTTCTTTTAAAATATTACATATGTATCTGAGTATGATTTTTCAACATGGCTTTAAGCATAATTTACCTTTTGTTTCCTTCTTTTTCACTTAACATTATTCTTTTAAGTAAAACAATAGCAATTGGAATTACATGCATTTCATTAGTTCATGACTTCCTTTGGTTGGAAATTCTTCCATAAAATATTTTTACAATTTTAATGCTGCAGTGAGTGTATTTGTACATAAGCTTTTATTCTTCTTTGTGATTAGCTTTTTAGAAATAATATGTTTCTAGAAAAAAAATTTCTTTTTGGGTTACTTTTAACATTTTTAAGACCATTTATAAAGATTTGCCAATTTCCTTAAAGAATTATTTTTTAACCAGCACCAGGCTGTATGCCTTTCTTTACACACCTATACTAGCAGTAAACATTATCCTTTGTTTATTGTTTTTGAAGTTGTATTAGCTATATATGATTTGAATACATATTTATGTAAAATATAAAACCTATTTCATTATTTTGTGATATATGATAAATTTTAGCCGCATTGTACTTTTAAAAGTACAGTCTTCTCTGAATCATGTTATAAATTGAATCAGCTTATTAAAATAATATTTACAGAATATTCATGATAAGAAAAAAATGGGAAAAAGTATGAGGCAAATATGAATGTAAAATATGCTCCGAGCTTCCTGAAAACCAAAACAAAAAAGATAAGTCTAATTTTTTATTCTCTGGAAGCCAAAAAAATAATAAGAGAAGTCTATTTTCTTCTTTAACTGATAGAATTCAGAAATCTCTTTAAGAGTGACAAACACACTTTTGTGGTAATTTATGCTAAAATGAAGTTATTTTCTGAAATCTTAAAGAGAGAAAGTACTTAGTATCATAATGGAGAATGCCTTTAACCATGTTATAGCGGAAGCCAAAACTATGCTTTATTGTGAATTTATTTCTACCCTCAGTAAACAATAACTGTACTGTTACTGTAGTGTCACTAAGTCATGTCCAACTCTTTTTGGCAACTGCATGGACTGTAGCCCACCAGGCTCCTCTGTCCATGGCATTTCCAAGGAAGAATACTGGAGTGGGTTGCAATTTCCTTCTCTAGGGAATCTTCCCTGCCCAGTGTTCAAACCTGTATTTCTTTAACTAGCAGGTGAATTCTTTACCAGAGTCAGCAGAGGAGCCCTGTAGGAATCCTATAGGGCCTCCCTGTGGCTCAGATGATAAAAAGTCCACCTGTAACTGATAAGACCTGGGTTCCATCTCTGGGTCCCTGGTTGGGAAGATCCCCTAGGGAAGGGAATAGCTAGACCATGAATTTAATTCTATGGAAGATTATACTACGATTTACAAATTTCCAATGACTGACCTATTTTGATATAAAGACAATTTAGAATATCTGTATAATTATACTAAGCACTCAATATGTAACATATTCTTCACAAAACTTGATGAGATGTATACTATGTCTCCATTCTGCAGGTGAGAATACTAAGACTTTGAAAAGATAAGAAACCTTCCCAAAGCCGTACAGCTAGATTACATTGAATTAAAGCTTTAATCATAAGTCTAAGCTCTAATGACTAAGCAATACTACTTCCTAACTTCTAGAATTGTTTAGTAGAATGGAACCATTAGCATTTGGAGAAATCAGAGAATGGCTTGCTTTTTTTTTTTTAATCAGACCTATGACAGAATAGATATTTTTGAAGGTCAAATGATAAATAAAAGGTTTGATCTATTATCTAAAGAAAAATGCAGAATTTTTCCATGGAATTTATTTAAGCATGTCATCGTTTCTCACATCCTCTATTTGGCATTAATTGTACTTCAGTCTGGACAGGCCAAATAGACATATAAAGATGGACATCTTGGTTCTGAATCAAGAAAATAATTCTGCTCGAATCCTCACATTGTGAACAATATGAAGATACTCTGCCAATTTCTACCATATTAACTAGGAAATTAATGAATTGATGCTACCTGTTTCACAATGTTTGTTGTTGATATTGTTTGTTTAAATATTTTTTTCTTCTACAGCTTAGTTTTATCTCATTAGATCACCCAATTTGAATGTTGTTACTTTAAAAATGCACTTCTTCATGCTTAGATAGCCTGTAATTTAGACATATAATCAACACTTATTTATTCAGGAGTCAATTATACAATTTAATAATTAGACAGCTGCCTCTTGACTTTGTCTTTTGGTCATTCACTGACACCACTATGTTAGGGTGCTTTAAGGGCAAAGAAGAAATGTGTGAATCTTACTCTTGGTTGTTAGATTTCAGCTTTTGCCAGAACTAGGTTATGGATAAAATTAATAGACAGTTTTTTGTGATTCATCTTCCCTCATCAGTAACAATAGTGACAACAGTACAAAAACCAATTTTTAGCATACAGCTATTCCGGAAGACTAATGCCAAATGCATAGATATATTAAGCAACAGTTATGATAGCTAATATATAACCCTTTGTTTCAGAGGCTGTTCTGAAATTTGAGTATATATTAACTTATTTAATTCTCACAAATGACCCTATGATGTAGGTATAATATTATCCTTGTTTTATTGGGTAACATCATGTGAAAAACCCAAACGAACTTTTGGTCAACCCAATACACAGGAAAAACAGTGGCAAAGAGGCATTGATGACAATCCCTAGGTTATACATGTGGCAAGTGGCAGTACCAGGGTTTCAGTGAGAATACATGAGCATTTGGAGCTTGTACTCCTAAATATTACTTTCTACAGCTCTGTCACATACAATATTTTCATAGTAATCTGGATTTATTCCTTCTTTTAGAGGCAATTTATTTTTTAAGAAAAGTCTACAGCAGGCTATCCTAAGATTTTATTCATTCCACCAAACACTTAGTAAAACATATTTATATTTAATTCTATTAATGTTATACTATATTTCCCATCACTACAGTTAACTAGGAGATTTATACATTTCAAGACTTAGCATGTTTCCTCGAGATTTGTAATAATAGTTATAGAATTCTCTTATTGTAATAAAATCAAGGCATTGTGGAATTAAAAGTGATTTCAGAAGTCATTTAGTCCAGATGCTTAATTGAAATCTCTTTTACTGTATGAGTTTTTGAGTAGTTTCTTTTAAAAGTTCCATCTACCCATTATTTATCAGGAAAATCATTCTGCTTGTTAAAAGATCCCTTCATTTGAGCCAAAGTCTATTTCTTTGACATTTTTACCTATTATTTTTACTTGTAGATTCACTCAGAATAAGTCTAAATCTTTTCTTCATAAAAAGTATTTTTAAAAAAGTCTTTAAAATCACTAACTTGAATATCTTGTTGTTTCTTTTAAACATACGCTTCTTTGGTTTACTTCCTTCAATTTTTCTTCAGTGGACAGTGCTCCAGATCTTCCAGTCTTCCAGATCTTACTACCATCTTCATTTGACCTAGCTATTGTCAACATCTTTACATGTGATGGTCAAGGTTAAAATATATATTACCCCCCCACACACATATATTTTATGGCGTTCATGCAGTGGAAGATCTATGGCCATCCTTGTTCAAACCACTGCACTTATATGAAACTTAGAGTACATGGGCACTATTGACACCATCAGCACGCTGTTTTGTTGTAATGAGACATGTAATCAATTACAGTTTCTAAGGATACAAAGCTGTAAAGTTGCACGCTCCAGTTGATACTTATGAAGAAGTGGTGGATCAAGGCGAAGCAGTTTATATTTGTCTATGTTAGATTTTCCTTTGTTAACCTGTTTAAAATGACCTAAGAGTTCATTTTGTACCTTATTTCCATTAGGCTTTAGCTTTGCTTCTTAAATTTTGGGAAATGAATTGATAATCCTGATATACATTGTATTCCAAGCCATCGTAAAATGTCAAAGAGGATAGTGCCGGCAATGCAGCCTTAGCTAGACTATCAGTCTTTCCTTCAGAGTGATATACCCATGTAATAATACTCTAGGATTAAGAGCATACCTGTCAATTAAGGACAGACATAGCTACTTCGGATCCAGCCTGTGTTTTCCCATCTATTTTTAACAACTGAAACATGTGCTGTGTTACTTCCTAAATCATAAGCTTTTGTTGTTCAAGTATCAGTCATCTTTCTTTCAGAGTTTAGGTAAATTACTGGGAATTAATGCTAAATCAGATCTTTTCTAAATGGGAAAATGTTCTATGGCATTATAAGTCTGTGACTCATCCTGGAAATCATAGTTGCTGCTTGACTTAATGTTACTTTGAAATGAGCTTGCTGCCTGCTATGGCGATTATTATGCATTTATATAGAACATTCTTTCTAAAATGTTGTACAGTCATTTTTATTAGCTATTCTTTTCCATAGTCACATGAGCTACTTCAGTATTAAATGCATACAAAATTGGAGGCTGCCATCACTGCAGTCAAAACGTTCTCTTGAGCTGTTAGGTCAAGTTTGATTTTGTATTTATGAAACTGCAAGGTGCCCCACAGCCTCCATCAGCCTACTTGAAAATGAGGAAGTGACGATGACGAAAAGAACCTTTTCCCTGCCAGGTAACCAGGAAGTCGTTAGCAAAAGTTGGACTAGGACTCACGTTTCCAAAGTGTGCTCCTTACTGTGGAGTAATAGCAGTGCTGACTTGCTTCTCTGTTGTTCTCCTTTTACTTGTGTCCTGCTGTCCTTTTTCTTAACTCTATTTTAGACGGTCTCTTCAAATGTATGAATTGTACTCTTTAAGTACCACTTTATTTCTTGTTTTAAATTTTGTGATGTTTCATCAATTTATCCACTTTATTAATTGGAAAATCTGGAGAATAAGATGCAAAGTGAGTGAAAGAGGACTTAATTTTGCACCACCCTGGATCCCCTACATAATTCTCTAGAACTTGTTTATTGCTCCTGGGAAGCTAGCTCTGATGTCTCACTGGCCTTGTTAGTGCTCTGAGACTGAGGCCCAGTGACTCTCCCCTGACCGTCCAGTCAGTGTCAGTCACCACCTTGGCTTTGCTTGGCTCCCCGTATGTGGACTGCTTTGCATGTTCTAAATGCTGTGTGATGCCTCCTCCTATAATCAGGCTGAGCATCACTGCTTCCCCCAATCATCCTCTGTACTTAATTGACCAATAGAGCTCGACATATGGAGGATCGAATCACAAACCCAAATCAGCAGTTGTCAGAAGAGATTAGTTCAAACAGGAGGCAGCAAGATACTTGTTTTCTTTTTTTCCCCTCTTACTTCATGTTCATTTTCTGTGGTCTGATGAGGGAAATGATTATTAATATCTCCAGCTGTGCCCTCAGGCAGATGCCAGGAACTTCAGTGAACTGTTTTCCACTTTCCTAGCTCCCTTAAGTCTTTCTTCTGGAGATACTTTCTGGTGATGTGCTTAAACAGGTGGCCCTGGGGTGAGTCTGGCGAGTTTATGTATATGCATCAGGTTCAATCTGTACAATCCTGTTGGGAGAGTCTTCCCTGTGATCCATACTGAAAGCACTTTCTTTCTTGGGGTTCCACACAGAGCTTGAAGTGGAAAAGATGACTGGGTACATTCTTATGGTCCAATTTCTCCTGGATATAGTTTTCAGCCTGAGGGTTGATCTGTCCATGTGTGTTCAATTGTTTTTTAATATTTTAAGCCCTTTTCTAGGCACTGCAAAAAATAGAGAAACTTAGCATATAATAATTGTTCTTGAAAATTATAAGGAAAAATGAAAATTACCTTTTATTTTATATCTATATGTACAAGACATTGTATAAGTATTATAAGCTTAGACCTTTAAGTCAATTAGTTAGTTGGTTAATCATTAAGGACTTACTTGAAGCACATGGCAACCCACTCCAGTACTGTTGCCTGGAGAATTCCATGGACAGAGGAGCCAGGCAGGCTATAGTCCATGGAATCACAAAGAGTTGGACACGACTGAATGACTAACTTTCATTTGTTTCAAGTGACAGAAAATACATATCAACTTCACTTAAAGAAAAATAATCCATTGGCTTGTCTATCACAGAAAGGAGTAAATTCCCATCAGGCACAGCTGAATCCAGAGGATTATCAGAGCCCAGGCCATCTTCATCTCTGGATCACTAAAACAGTACCAAGTACAATTATATCCTGTCTTTAGTCCTCAGTCATGGGGAAAAGAGAAAGATGTTTGTTTGTTTGTTTGTTTTTTCCAGTAAATTCTAAGGGTCCCGGGCCTAACTTTCACCATTCTAAAAGTGTGGCTTTGGGGTCTAGAAGATACAGATGAATTGTATTAAGTCCTTATCTTGCCTAGTAGTTAGATGTAGATCGCCTAAGTCCAAATACTAGCTGATAGCTTCAATTTGTAACCTTGGGCAAGTTACTTAATTTCTCTCTGTCTTTATTTTATCATTTGTAAATATATGACAGAATCTAGTAATACTTATAATGAGGATTGCTGCTGCTAAGTCACTTCAGTCGTGTCCGACTCTGTGTGACCCCATAGATGGCAGCTAACCAGGCTCCCCCGTCCCTGGGATTCTCCAGGCAAGAACACTGGAGTGGGTTGCCATTTCCTTCTCCAATGCAAGAAAGTGAAAAGTGAAAGGGAAGTCACTCAGTCGTGTCCGACTCTTTGTGACCCTATGGACCACAGCACACCAGGCTTCCCTGTCCATGGGATTTTCCAGGCAAGAGTACTGGAGTGGGGTGCCATCGCCTTCTCCATATAATGAGGATTAAATGGGTTAACTCATGAAAATTCTAGGAGTAGTGTCCATAACTTAATTGATTATTCTTGTTTACATTCAAGATGTTTACCATCCAGTTAGGATTCTTTTTTAACGTGAAAAATTGGACTAAACAGCTTCAGTATAGTATCCNGATTAAATGGGTTAAATCATGAAAATTCTAGGAGTAGTGTCCATAACTTAATTGATTATTCTTGTTTACATTCAAGATGTTTACCATCCAGTTAGGATTCTTTTTTAACGTGAAAAATTGGACTAAACAGCTTCAGTATAGTATCCAATTCAATAATTGTATGATTGTTTTTTTTACAGGTATTAGAGTTACAAAAAAAAAAGTTAGACTTAGAAATAACCTAAATAATTAACTGAAGCTGAAAATATGCTACCAAATGTTTCCATAAGGCTCTTCTCTGTACCAGGAGTTCCTTTCTCATCCCCGAGAACTGTATTTAGTGTACTTCCTCTCTTGCTGTGAGGGCACGCTGCACTCAGTGGGAAAGGTGCTTGCCCAGCTGGCTTGTTCAGTAAATGAAGATGGAACCTGATTGTAAAAATCCCCAGCCAGGGCCTCAGCTTTGTCATTTAGGAGATTTGTGGCTTTGAAAGGCGGTCTTGAAAGGGATGCCCTGATGGGCTTGTACAGTCCTTATCCAGTCAGCACAACTCTATCAGTGCTGCATCTCCTGTGAGCTGGACGGGGAAAGACAGCAGAAGCCACAACAGCATAATAGTGCAACAAACTGTGAGGAGACACGAGCCGAGACAGAGATACTATGTTGGTGGGAAAGAAATACAAGGGCCTGTGTAGTAGGAGAATCTCAAAGAACGGTGTAACATCAGTGCAGTACCGGTTGGGTTTGTTGAATGAATTATTTCCCACTTAGAGTGTGTCTTCTCTATTTGGAAGATTGCCCCTCCCCCTGTAGCAGCCAAGAAAGAGCCTTGTTATTCTAGACATGGTGGGGAGGGGCTCTATAAATCTAAGGTAGCTCATAGTTAATGATTGTGATTCCACTACTTGGTATTTGAAAAGTAATTACTATATGGTTAATGACTAAGGTCTGCTATGGGAGAAGTGAGGTGCAGGGGCTATCTGGAATATTCCTCTTCTTCAAAATGTGAGCCATTGTGTATATATGCCACAGCTTGCTTATCCATTCATCTGTTGATGGACATCTAGGTTGTTTCCATGTCCTGGCTATTATAAACAGTGCTGCGATGAACATTGGGGTACATGTGTCTCTTTCAATTCTGGTTTCCTTGGTGTGTATGCCCAGCAGTGGGATTGCTGGGTCATAAGGCAGTTCTATTTGCAATTTTTTAAGGAATCTCCACACTGTTTTCCACAGTGGCTGTACTAGTTTACATTCC
>SJYV01009037.1:1663012-1674954 GCA_006410875.1 Neotragus pygmaeus | reverse complement strand
GGGTGGGGGGGCAGGGGTAATGAAAATGTTCTAAAATTGATTGTGATGATGGTTGCACAAATCTGTCAATATACTAAAAGACAACTGTACACTTTATATGGATAAATGGTGAGTGTGTAAAATACATCAGTCAAGTTGTTAAAACATTAAAAATAAAATTAATTATTAAAATAAAAATGTCAAAAGATGGGGAAAAAGTACACCATACTAACACTAATCAAAAGAAAGCTGGAGTAGCCACATTAACTTCAAACAAAGTGACCTCAGAACCAGAAAAACTATCAGAGATAAAGAGGAATATTACATAAAGGATAAGGAGATCAACTCTCCAAGGAGATATAACAATCCTGAATGTGTATGAACCAAACAGTTGAGTGTCAAAATGTATGAGGCAAAAACTAATAGGAGTGAAAAGAGAAACAGATAAATCCACAAGTACATTTGGAGATATCAATACCTCTTTTTCAGTCATTGATAGTTCAAGGAGGCAGAAAATCAGTAAGGATGGAATTGCCCTCAACAGCACTATTAGTCCCAAGGAATCAGCAAAAATCTACTTGATCTAACTGACATTTAGAAAATATTCCATCCAACAACAGCAGAATACACATTCTTATCAAGGTCACATGCCATATTTACCAAGATAGACCACATTCTGGGCCATAAAATGCACAGTAATAAATTTAAAAGAATAAAAATTATATTCATTTCCTAGAATTGCTATAAGAAAGCACCACAAATTGGATGGCTTAAAACAAAATAAATTTATTGTCTCCCAGTATAGAGATTGGTAGTTCAAAGTCAAGATGTTAGCAGGGCAGTGCTCCCTTTGAAACCTGTAGGGGAGAATTCTTCTGTGCATTTTCCTAGTCTCTGGTGGTGGCTGTCACTCCCTGCCATTCCTTGGCTTGTAGCTGCATCTGGCCAATCTCTGCCTCTACAGTCATATAGCATTCCCCCTGTGTGTCTCTGTCTACACCTGGCATTTCTTCCAGTCATACTGGATTAGGCCCAACTTAATGACCTCATCTTAACTTGATTACATTTGTAAAGACCCAATTTCCAAATAAGGTCACATTCACAGATTAAGGGGAGAGGTGTGTGTATGATGGGTTAGGACTTCAGCATATTTTTGGAGGAATACAGTTCAATCTGTAATAATAGAAATTATGTAAACTATCTTCTGAGGCATAATGTAAAAAAGCTGGAAAACCCAAAATATTTGGAGATTAAACACACTTTAAAATAATACATGGGACTAAAATATTGAAATAAATTATTTTATTTAAATAAAATAAAAATATTTTAATAAAAATACATTAAAATAATACTTCTTCAAAGAAGTCTAAAAAGAAATTAAAAAGTATTTTGAACTCAATGAAAATGAAAATACAATCTACCAAAACTTGTAGGATACAGTGAAAGCAGCACTTAGAATGCTTAGCATTAAATGTATATATTAGAAAAGAAGGCAAATCTAAAACCAACAATCTAAGATTCCACCTTAGGCAACGGGAGAAAGAAGAACAATTTAAGCTTAAAGAGGGCAAAAGAAAAGAAATAATAAGATGTGTATAAGAGACAGGAGATCAAATTGCCAACATCCATTGGCATCATAGAAAGCACATGAGAGTTCCAGAAAAACATCTATTTCTGCTTTATTGACTATGCCAAAGCCTTTGACTGTGTGGATCACAATAAACTGTGGAAATTTTTGAATGAGATGGGAATACCAGACCANAATGGAATTGAAAATAGGAAAACGGAGAAAATCACAGAAACCAAAATCTGGTTCTTTGAAAAGATCAATAAATTCAATAAACCTCTGGCTACATTAACCAAGAAAAAAAGTGAAGGCACAAAATTACCTATTATATGTTCTTTTATGTGATACTCAGGTGCAACTACAAAGAAAGGTACAGAAGAGGCTCAAGAAAATAAAGTTCATTATAGTCATAAGTTCCATAACTAGGAGGTACAGAATGCCATGCAGGGCTTCATGGGAAAGCCCCATGGTAGTAGGAGGCAGAAAACATGAGTCAAGGGAAAACCTAAAAAGCAAGGCAAAGTGAACAGTTTAGGACTGGTTAGTTTGAATCATTTGAGCAGGCTTTAAGCTTTAGGGGCTGTTCCTGGCTGTCTGGTATCTGGCCCTAGGATGATTAATAAAACAAAGGAATATTGCCTCTTAAAGTGTACAGACCAGGTAGAGGGGGTATTGGTCACATCGGTCAGTTGGCATATTTAAGGTGTACTCCTGGCTGAGCCCTTTTGCTATCTCTGAGAATTGGCTAGGTCAATAAGTTTCATCAGCCAGAAAGGTTATTATTTTTAAGATGTCAAATCATAATAATACACAGAAAAAATTTAAATAAACAATTTAATACCATTATTAAAATGGGATCGGGATCATTATTAATTATCCCATGAACACTAAAAGGAAAAGAAAGGAATACTATCAACAACTACATATGCAGAAATTTTATAAATTAGGTGAAATGAACCAATTCCTTGAAAGATACAAACTACCAAAATTCACATAAATATATAATAAGTAATTAAGGGCAGAGTCAATAATTTTCTAAGAAAGAAAGCAGCAGAACCAGGTTGTTTCACTTATGAATTCAACTAACATTCAAGGATTAAATGATACCAATTCTCCACAATCTTTTCTAAAAAACAGAAAGAAAGGGGACACTCCTAACTCACTCATGAATCCAGCATGACCCTAATACCAAAAGCAGTTAGGGACATATATAAGAAGAAAAAACTATAGACGATATCTCTCATGAACATTGTTATAAAAGTCTTTAACAAATATTAGCAAATTGAATCCAACAAAGTACAAAAAGAATTATACAACAAAAACAAGTGAGATTTATTATAGGTGAGTAAGACTAGCTCAGCATCATAAAGTCAATCAGTAAAACTCAGTTCATGAAGAGAATAAAGAAGAAAAAAACACAATCATATAAATTGATGCAGCAAAAGCTTTTGAGAAAATCCTGGTAAAAATTCTCAGCAATCTAGGAATAGAGGGGAACTTCCTCAACATGATAAAGGACATCTACAAAATAACTACTGCTAGCACCATATTTAAGAGTAAGAAACTGAATGCTTTCCTCCAAAGATCAGTAATAAGGCAAGGATATTCTTTCTCATCATTTTTATTTACTCTCACACCTAGAGTCCTAGCCAATAATAAACAAGAAAAAGAAACAAAAAGTATATAAATTGAAGAAATAAAATACCTTCATTTGTAGAAATTCAAAGGAATCAGCAAAACTCTCCTAGAACTAATAAGCAAGACTGATAAAACAAAATGTTGTATATACATACAATGAATTTGTATATACTCTATAAAATGGATGAACCTTGAAAACATGCTAAGTGAAATAAGCCAGACACAAAAGAACAAATACTGTGAAAGTGAAGTCACTCAGTTGTGTCCAACTCTGCGACCCCATAGACTGTTGCCTACCAGGTTCCTCTGTCCATGGGATCTTCTAGGCAATAGTACTGTAGTGGATTGCCATCTTCTTCTCCAGGGGATCTTCCCAACCCAGGGCTTGAACCTGGGTCTTCTGCATTGTAGACAGATGCTTTACCATCTGAGCCACTAGGGAAGTCCAGAACACAAAAGAACAAATACTGTATGGCTCTGCTTATATAAAGTATCTAGAATAGACAAATACTGAGATAGAAAACAGAATAGAGGTTGCCAGGAAATGGGGAGAGAGGAGACTGGCATGTTATTTTTCTTTAATGGGTACAGAGTTTCTGTTTGGAGGGATCAAAAAATTCTGGAAATGGATAATTGTAATCACTGAACAACATTATGAATATATTTAATGCCATCATATTGTATATGTTAAAATAGTTACAGTGGTAAATTTTATTTATGTATATTTTACTACAGTAAAAAAAAAAAAAAAATCCAGTCAGGACAGTCTACAAAACAAATACAAATACTCCTGAAAACCATTAATGTCAGGTAAAGCAAGAAAAGTTTGAGAAACTATCACAACCAAGAGGAGCCTAAAGAAATATGACAAATGTAAAGTGGTATCCTGGATCAAATCCAGGAACAGAAAAAGACATTAGGTTTAAAAACCAAAGAAATCTGAATAAACTGTGGCCTTAGTTAATAACAATGCATCAATAATGGCTCATTAATTGTAACAAATGCATTAGACAAATGTTAATAATAAGGGAACCGGGTGGAGGATATATGGGAACTCATTCTCAGGTTTTTTGTAAATCTAATTCTGTTTTTAAAAAAATAAAGTCTATTTTTTAAAAAGCTAAAAGAGACTCTGCTCCAACAGAATTGTAAATTAAATCATCTGGGGGCACCCTTGTACTGCAAAACAACCAGATTATGTTAAAAAATTCAGAGAAATATATATGCATTGCTGAAAATTTGAAGGAAGCAGAGAAAATTTCCATGTGTCTTGCTGATATCTCCTCCTCTAGCTCTTTGCCCTCTCAAATAAAACAAAACTGATTGTGTTAATAGGCAATTAAAAATAAAAGGACTAATCAGAGAAAATGCCCATTAAAGAACTGTGCTAGCGTGTGAGATGAGTGCAATTGTATGGTAGTTTGAGCATTTTTGGCATTGCCTTTCTTAGGGATTGGAATGAAAACTGACCTTTTCCAGTCCTGTGACCACTGCTGCATTTTCTAAATTTGCTGGCATATTGAGTGCAGCACTTTCACAGCATCATCTTTCAGAATCTGAAATAGGTCAACTGGAATTCCATCACCTCCACTAGCTTTGTTTGTAGTGATACTTTCTAAGGCCGACCTGACTTCACATTCCAGGATGTCTGGCTCTAGGTGAGTGATCACACCATCNACTTTACTAGCATGTGAGATGAATGCAATTGTGCAGTAGTTTGAGCATTCTTTGGCATTGCCTTTCTTTGGAATTGGAATGAAAACTGACCTTTTCCAGTCCTGTGGCCACTGCTGAGTTTTCCACATTTGCTGGCATATTGAGTGCAGCACTTTCACAGCATCATCTTTTAGGATTTGAAACAGCTCAACTGGACTTCCATCACCTCCACTAGCTTTGTTCGTAGTAATGCTTTCTAAGGCCCACTTGACTTCACATTCCAAGATGTCTGGCTCTAGATTAGTGATCACATCATCATGATTATCTGGGTCATGAAGATTCCCATGCACCTCAGCTATCTGGGGCCAATCATGTTTCCTTGTTCACCTTGCTTCTTGCAAGGCTGCTTGTTCACCAGCTCCTCAGCAATCACTGTGAGGGATGGAAGCATCTGCTGGATCGCAGCTTGGGTAGCCCCCATTCACATTTGGAGGCCAGAAATCACTGATGGTTGTGACATTTCTTGTTTATTGATGTGGTAGGAGATATTTTCATTTCACAAGCCTGAGGGTTTCCCTCCCCCTTTGATGTTTTGCAAGACAAGATACTGCCCAGGCACTGATGCTCAGGCTGCCAGTCCTTTAAAGAGGTGGAGAAGAGGATGTTCCCTGTGCTCTTTTTTTGTTTGTTATCTTTTTTATTGAAGTATAATTGATTTACAACGTTGTTTTATTTTCTGCTCTAAAGCAAACTGGTTCAGTAATTTATATATATATACACACACACACATATATATATATATATATATATATATATACTTTTCCCATATTCTTTTCCATTAGGGTTCATCCCCAGCTACTGAATATAGTTCCCTGTACTATACAGTAGGACCTTGTTGTTGATCCATCCTATATACAATATTTTGCACCTGCTAGCCCCGAACACCCAGTCCTGCCCTCCTCCCAATCCCTTATCAACCATAANTTTCCATTAGGGTTCATCCCCAGCTACTGAATATAGTTCCCTGTACTATACAGTAGGACCCTGTTGTTGATCCATCCTATATACAATATTTTGCACCTGCTAGCCCCGAACACCCAGTCCTGCCCTCCTCCCAATCCCTTATCAACCATAAGTCTGTTCTCTGTGTCCACGAATCTGTTTCTGCTGTGTCAATAGGTTCATTTGCTTTTCTAAAACTGATACAGACTTGTAATTAACATAATACCATGTCTGTGTCACATCCAACAAGATTAATCATCTCACAGGCACTCCATAGTCAAATTTATCTGATTAGCTCAAAAACATTTACCTTTGATTTTGCTCAAATGAGGACCACATGTTACACTGATGTTTATTTCTCTGAACTCTTCCTTTTCTACAGATGCATCAACCTTAATCAGAAATATATCAAAAGAGGGACTTCCTGTTGGTCCAGCGGCTAAGACTCCAAGCTCCCAATGCAGGAGGCCTGGGTTTGATCCCTGATCAGGGAACTAGATCCCACATGACACAACTAAGAGTTCCAATGCCACAACTAAGACCTGGTTCAGCCAAATAAATAAACAAGGCAAAAAAGAGAGAGAGAGAGATGCATCAAAAGAGCAAGCAGGCAGGATTTTAAACAAATGAGGGTCCTATCAAGGTGAGGGGAGTGGGATTAGAAGGCACTGCCTGCCCCCCATTGCCCCTTTCTTCTTTGCAAATAAATAAACCATCCCTTGGAGGGTCACAAAGACCTTGGTGAATCTTGCTTACAAGCAATGGTCATAGATTATCAATAGATTATCAATCCCCTCTGTAGCTGGGAGATGGATAATTATCATGGCTCTGCTGACTCCTTGGGGGAACTCCCCCAGGTATCACAGGGGTAAAAAGATGAGCAGGAATGGTACCCCACTCCAGTACTCTTGCCTGGAAAATCCCATGGACGGGGGAGCCTGGAAGGCTGCAGTCCATGGGNAGAAATAAATGCTCTATAAGCTGAGGAAGATAATACTAAAAATTATTATTTGATGGAAAACAATTTTCAAAATTCAAATATATAATTGCAAATGTTCTTGTCTACCAAATCATTTCAGCTCCCTGAGAGTTCAGTCTATGGTTAGTTGATTCTGGCTGAAGTTTAGATGCAATATTTAGATACAATATTTCCCCAAAGCTAACATTCTTGGAACCAGATTTTGATTCTCTTATAGTGGATAGCAACATGTGGAACCTGTCCTTGAATTTTGCTAAGTTAAAACAGTCTTTTCAATGTTCTTTGATATAGAACTCTGAGAATATAATAAAGGGCATTACATATCTAGGCATTAAACACTTTGGGAGCACCTTTTTTAAAAGAAAGGCCAGTTTTGTCTCTTTTTGCATGTGTTCTATACATGGCAAGTTGGAAGGAAGAAAGCAGCTCCTTCTGGAGCAATAAAAGAGCAGGTTTCTCATTTTTCACATCTGGGATACTCAGGTATCTTCATTCCTTGTAACTGTTTACTAGTCTGTTTACTACTTGTGGAATGAAGGAACTTCAGGAACTCTTTAGTGAGCACAACCCTGTATCAGTTCCTATCCAGTTCTTCCTAAAGGACAATTCAGATGTCTGGTATTTGAGAGGGGCTTCCACAGAGATGTGTGAACATTCACTTTCTATTGGCTTTTTAAACTTTCTATTATTCTGGTTTTTGTCTTTTCAGAGGTAAAGGCCTTTTTGAGAAACCAAGAAAAGCAATGAAAATTCTCTTCAGAAGAATGCAAGTAAGCAGACACTACAATCTGTCTGTGAAATCCACATTAAGAACCCCTGTATTTATGTTGAGTCACATCACCAAAACAACATGTATGCATCACATCAGTTTGGGTATCCACAAAAATGACTTAAATTGAGTTATATGTCAGTGAATTGTTCTAAATTTTTATTGCTGAGAACCAATATAAATGCAATCACTTGAAGAACATGTATATATGAAGAAGAAGAAAGGAAAAGAGGAAAGAGAACATCCAACAGTGACTCTATGAAGCGAGGTAACTCAGTTGTCTACAGGAAAATTAAATTTTTAAAAGTATTTAGTATTTGCTAATCTCTCACTTTAAAATATGAAATAATATTTATGATTCTTCAAAAATTCCAAAAAAAGTTTTATATTTGATCTTATATATATATATATNGAGGCCAAAAGTCCATTCTCTATGTCTGTGTCCCTTTGTTGTCTCACATACAGGGTCATCATTACTATCTCAATGGCTTTCTGAGTTCCTGTATTCACGTCCGGGAGCTGTCAGCGAGGAAAGGGAAGCAGCTCCTCTCTCTTTCTCCTTCCTTACCCCCTTCTCTCTTAGTCCATGGTTTCTTCTAGTTGACTTTCTCAGTTTCCAACCTTACCCTTTTGCATAGCAAATGGTGAAGTCTGAGCAATCCGAAAGACATGCTTTTGGTCTCCATTGCCTTGATCTGCCATGTACACCGAGATGAATGCAATCCTAGCAAAAGTGCAGAAATAATAGGAGAATCCAGCCAGATCCTATTGGGAAGATGTAGCACTGAGCACAGTGAAGGGAGAGGGCCGAGAAAGGAGGCAGAGGAGAGGGAAACAGCTGTCTGGTAAAGCCGCGCAGGTGTGGAGGGCACTCATCAGGTTCCCACAGGCTCTGTCATTAAGGCTGTGGCAGATGTTCTCAAATGTGACTGGCAGAGTCACGGGGGAGGCAGTAAGCTCAGCTTAATGTTCAGAGCACTGGCGTGGCACTGCTGGGCAGGAGGGGGGCGAGTTTCACCTTTTTGCCAGAATGGCAGCTGTTCTTTTCTCCTCAGCTGTGAAGTTTCTGTCAAAATCCTCTTTGGCAGTCTCACCTTACCTCACGGGCTCAATTCTGCTCCCTTATAACTGGACTTGAGTTATTAAGAAAAGAAAATCCTATATAAACAGAGGCAACTAAATAGAACCCTTGATAACTTAGAGGATCCAGTATAGTCTTGGCTCAGAATCCCGTGAGAACTTGCCTAATATCAACCCAGCTCTAGGAGATTCAGCTGGGGATAGTTGGATTGCCTGGTAGAGTAAAGTCCAGAGCAATCTTAAAAATTGCATTTGAGACCCTGGAATTTTTCCAACTATACCACACAAGAAAGGATATATCAGAAGTTAATTTGTTTTTCCTAAAAGTNGGAGATTCAGCTGGGGATAGTTGGATTGCCTGGTAGAGTAAAGTCCAGAGCAATCTTAAAAATTGCATTTGAGACCCTGGAATTTTTCCAACTATACCACACAAGAAAGGATATATCAGAAGTTAATTTGTTTTTCCTAAAAGTGACAAAATGCTATTCAACCCTAAATCTCCTGCAGAAATACATAATTTTTTTCCCTCCCTTCAAAAAAAATTTTATATCACAGATTTCCAGGATCACAGTATAGGAATAGAAATTGTTGCATTCTTTGTTTCATAGAGAGAGATAAGGGCAACTATTAGTTACTGGAAATGTAGCACAGTGGCTTTAAAGTGAATTACTGAGGCCTGACGTTGCATGCTAATGGATTTATTTCAAGCAGGAACTTGTTATAATTGGACTAAAAATCACTGACCTCTTTGTGTGCTCTTTTGTATACATTCAGGTCTTAGTCTCTAGGCATTGCCAAATCCTCAAGCGTTAGAGAAGGCATGGCAAAACTTACCTATGTAGCTTGATTCTGTTCCTTTTTTTATTCATTTTTTTTTCATCAAAAAAAACAAAAAAAAAACCAAAAAAACCACCAGGCCTCTGGGAGAAAATCTTGGTTGTCAATTACTGGCGTTTGAAAGAAGATAGATGAGGCTTTTCAGGAGATGGCTTTTTAGCTGTTTGCCAAAAGACCATACACTTAGCATACTTTGAGTGAATTTATCAAGGTTTTGGGTCTGGCTTTCAGCCTCAGTGGTTCAAATGTCAATCTTGTCAGTGGCCAGAATTGATTAGATTTAGAAGGTTGACTGATAATACTAAAACTCACCAAAGTCTGAACTACGCACCAAAATGTCAAGTTATAAATTTAAAGTGACAGGAGGATCAGAATAGGAAAATCAGCCTGCCAGGGCATCCCTCATTCTAGGCCAATTCCCATGGGTCAGTGAGTCACTTAGTACCCACAGACTTCAAACAGGAATAATTCATTTTGTAAGTCACATATATGTTGACATAAACATATATACTTATCTCTGATGATGCTTATAAACATTTATTGAAGGCTCACTATGGACCGGGGGCTTCCAAGGGAGTGCTAGTGGTAAAGAATCCACCTGCCAATGCAGGAGACACAGGTTTGATCCTTGGTTTGGAAAGATCCTCTGGAGAAGGAAATGGCAACCTACTCCAGTATTCTTACCTGGGAAATCCCATGGACAGAGGAGCCTGGTGGGCTACAAGTTCATGGGGGTCATAAAGAGTTGGACACAATTTAGAGACTATGCAACAACAACACTATCTTAAATGTTTGACTGTCTCAAATGATTGACATATATTAACTCATTTATATGTTCAGCACCCTTAGTGGTAGATCCTATTATTGTTATTATTACAGAGGATAAAACTGAGTCACAGAGGTGAAAATAATTTGCATAAAGTTAAGAAAATAATTGGAGAAGGAAATGGCAACCCACTCCAGTATTCTTGCCTGGAAAATTCCATGGACAGAGGAGTCTGGCAGGCTATAGTCAATGGAGTACTAAAGAGTCGGCCATGACTGAGCACATCAGCAAGAAAATAATATTAATGAAAGCTCAGGTAATCTAGTGGCAAACTCCAATTTTTAAACACGCTGCTGTAATGTGTATACACATTATACACAGAGCCCGTTTCTGGCACAGGGACTCTAACTCTGGCAATTTAAGATACCCTAGCAGCTTCTGGCCCTTGGTCTCACTTTTTCTATAGTGAAGGCTAATCCTTCTCATTTTGTTCATCTTTTCTCTGGACAAGATGCCCAATAATTGCTTGGAATCCAGCTTATTAAATTTCAATCATACTGCTGCATTGCTTTCCCTAGTTCACCTTGATGGAAGTAATATAGAATTCTCAAACCTCTTTGTTCACATGTTTAAAAATATCATGACATGTTTTTTTCCTTTCGCTAGAGGTGGCCAGTATGCACATATTATCTCTATATCCAACTCATTTTATTCTCAGAGGCCACCTCATTTCCTGGTCATCAGTGGATTCTGTACAACTTATCCTTAGGTACCTCCCATGTCTATGAAACCAAACTTTTTCAAAGCCCCCTAAATCTTCAGTTCAGTTCAGTCGCTCAGTTGTTTCTGACTTTGTGGCCCCAAGGACTGCAGCATGCCAGGCTTCCCTACCCATCACCAACTCACAGAGCCTACTCAAATCTCATGTCCATCACATAGGTGATGCCATCCAACCATCTCATCCTCTGTCGCCCCCTTATCCTCCTGCCTTCAATCTTTCCCAGCATCAGGGACTTTTCCAGCGAGTCAGTTATTCACATCAGGTGACCAAAACATTGGAGTTTCAGCTTCAGCATCAGTCCTTCCAATGAATATTCAGGGCTGATTTCCTTTAGGATTGATTTGTTGTATCTCCTTGCAGTATCTAATTGCTCCTGTAAGGTAAGGTAAGGTGAAGTGGCTCAGTCGTGTCCAAATCTTTGCAACCCCATGGACTGGAGCCTACCAGGTTCCTCCGTCCATAGGATTCTCCAGGCAAAAATACTGAAGTGGGTTGCCATTTCCTTCTCCAGGGGATCTTCCCGACCCAAGGATCGAACTCAGGTCTCCCTCACTGGAGGCAGACGCTTTAACCTCTGAGCCACCAGGGAAGCCTACAAATTGGCAAATAATTACCTCTCTCATTCCTGCTCAAACCACAGGTTCAGTTCAGTTCAATTTAGTTGCTCTCAGTCATGTCTGACTCTTTGCAACCCCATGAATCGCAGCACACCAGGACTCCTGTCCATCACCAACCCCAGAGTTCATTCAGACTCAACGTCCATCGAGTCAGTGATGCCATCCAGCCATCTCATCCTCTGTCATCCCCTTCTCCTCCTCCCCTCAATCCCTCCCAGCATCAGAGCCTTTTCCAGTGCATGAGGTGGCCAAAGTACTGGAGTTTGAGCTT
>SJYV01009037.1:1606669-1660675 GCA_006410875.1 Neotragus pygmaeus | reverse complement strand
CTCAGTCCTGTCCAACTCTTTGTGACCCCCATGGATGAGTCCATGGAATTCTCCAGGCCAGAATACTGGAGTAGGTAGCCTGTCCCTTCTCCAGGGAATCTTACCAACCCAGGGATTGAACCCAGGTCTCCCACATTGCAGGCAGATTCTTTACCAGCTAAGAGGTGGTGTTGCTGTTGCTGCTGCTGCTGCATCACTTCAGTTGTGTCTGACTCTGTGTGACCCAATAGACAGCAGCCCACCAGGCTCCCCCGTCCTTGGGATTCTCCAGGCAAGAACACTGGAGTGGGTTGCCATTTCCTTCTCCAATGCATGAAAGTGAAAAGTGAAGGGGAAGTCGCTCAGTCGTGTCCAACTCTTCACGACCCCATGGACTACAGCCTACCAGGCTCCTCCGTCCATGGGATTCTCCAGGCAAGAGTACTGGAGTGGGGTGCCATAGCCTTCTCCAAGAGGTGCTAAGATCTTCTAATTGGTATCTTCTGTGGTATCCTGCTGCTAGCTGGGAATATCAAGGAAAGAGTGATTTCTTAGTTCAATTTGATTGGCTGTACTTCAGCACAGCTGTCCTTTTAAATGTCCTAGATTGAATTTCTGAAGCAGATCATTTATCCTTGTCCATTCACCTCTATTTTGGGCATATCATAAATTGTTTATTGTATCTGGAGTGAGTTCTCCTTTTAAGTCAATAGATATGTCCTATAATCAAGAGCTTCATAGAATATAGAAGGAATCAGATGCAAATGAATTCTTATTCAAAAGTAGTTCTCCTCTTTAGAAAAACATCTCTTGTCTTAATTTCTCCTATCTATCCAAATGCAAAAAAGCAGGTCCATTTTCAAATTTCCTTTTCAGGGTCGTAAGTGTGACCTGCAAGCATCAGCTGAAATTTGGGGCATGACTTCTTGAAAAGCACCAGTAAGAGTTAAATGAGTCAGTGAGTTCAGCAGTCCCTGTGGGAAAATCAGAAAAATCCTGTTTTTCATCAGGGAGGTGTAAAAACCAAAACCCGAAATCCAAAGCTGACATAGGTTTATCCATGGTCTTAGAACTGTTCTATTTTTAATATACCAATACTTTATTTGGCACTTTTCATGAGTTCTAGATTACTTTTTAGTATTTAGAATGCTTCATGAATTCACATGATCTAGTAATGACTGTCATATTTACTTTATCATATCATCAGCACATTGGTTTCTCTAGGTGTGTATAGTCTACTACGTCCACCACAAATCATCTGTTGCTGTGTAAATTAATATTTATATTCAAAGCAAATGGAAAAGAAAATGGCAATCTACTCTAGTATTCTTGCCTGGGGAATCCCGTGGACAGAGGGGCCTGGCGGGCTACAGTCCACGGGGTCCTAAGAGTAGGACATGACTTAGAAAATAACCACCACCAGCACCATTCAAATCAAAACCTGAAAATTCACTTCCTCAGTCACACTTGCCTCACTTGCTACAATGTTCAGTAGTCACAGTTGCCTAAAATAGCTACAGAACAGGCATTAGCACAGTTTATGTTTCACCTACTCTGTTATCCAGTGTTGGAAACTTTTCCATAAGAGTTTTGGTGTATCTTTTTCCGAAGATGAATTGTAATAGACAATTCTTGCATACTTTCAAATAAGAAACACATAAATTCTAATAATCCATAAGAAAGCACACTCCTCAGTAGGGTGCCTTCAGATTAAAACAAACAAACAGAATTCTCCTTCAAATTAAAGAGACATTTACCTCTCTTTAAGTTTCAGCCAATAGTCCCAACTAAACAGAAAAGAGTGATATAATTCACTAAATCCTGTTATTGGAGCTATTACTGAAATACCATATTAACATTCCTTTGTCCATGTAAACGGGTTTTTCAGTGACTGCGGAAGTAAGGGAGCACCTTATCAATCTTTTGACCCTGCATACAACCATTAAAACAAAACACAACAAAAATTCTCTTTAGTAAAGTTCACAGTTCGTCCTCATTTTGTAATCTTCAAGTAAACATTTTACTGCTGACATCCCATTCATTCCTTAAAGGACTCACTTCTTGGGCACCTAGGTCTGATTTCCTCACCTGTCCAAATAAGGATATGAACTGTGGAACAGTTACATATTTAGACAGTTCTGGGTGCTTAGCACAGTGTTTTCCAAATAATGTCAGCTAGTCGTGTCTGCTTCTTTGCAACCCAACGGATTATACAGTCCATGGAATTCTCCAGGACAGAATCCTGGAGTTGGTAGTCTTTCCTTTCTCCAGGGGATCTTCCCAACCCACGGATCGAACCCAGGTCTCCCGCACTGCAGGCAGATTCTTTATCAGTTGAGACACAGTGGGTCACAACCCAACAACAGGTTGTGAGAAGCATTATTTTTATTAAATAAAGTAGTACATAATGTAAATAGGATAAACAAAAATATCAACATGTACTGCACATAGTAAAATAAAACATTTTTGTTTTATCTGTGAGTCATGATGTAATATAATATCTATTTTGCTGAGGGTTGCAGTCAAGAAAGTCTGAAATTGCTATAGGAGCATGCCTCTTTGAGATATTGTTCCTAAGATATGACTTATCCTAGGCACATTTTGGTAAAGATTTTCCTGAAAGAAATCTTTCAAATATAACCTGAATTTATATGTTTGCTTCCCAGAATCCATCAGATCATTTTATTTACTATATAACAGATGGTTCTATCTTATTACGTTGTAATTTGGTCAGTATTTTGGAAAGATGCTCAAGTGAGTATAGTAACGAAATCTCTGTCTCCTCCTATCCATATTTATTTAGCGCTTTCAGGATATCTTGCAGTGTGTCAGGCTACACTGTAAGGAACGTGATGTTCTGGAGAGGGAATGGGAAATTAGCTGGATGGCACTTTAGGTTGATCTTAAAATGTGGTCAGTGTTTTAAGAGACTCCAACTCCATGTAAAGATGGGAGGGAAAACAGAAATATATCTTCTGTTTCTTTTATTTAAAAACATATTTATGTGTTGCCTATATTTGTATGAGTTATGAAAATACTTAAAATCATTTTCTCTGTATCTTAACCCCATGACTAGTGTTAATATTATTAGTCTGTATTACAGAAGAAAAAATTTTAAGCTCTCAGATATTACATAAGTTGCCGGGGATCACATATTTAATAAGTAGACCGAGAACACAGATCTTTTACTTCCAGATCCATTCCATGCCCACATCCCAAAGTGTACCCTTATGTCATGAGTGATATAGTCCTTTTCCAAGCATTCATGGGCACAGGACTTAGATATGAAATCATTTGACATTGGTTTTTAGAGGAAGAACAACAAGCTGGTTAATAAATAATTCTCGAATATGATTTGCTCAATATAAACTATGTCGTATATCTACTACAATACAATTTTTACCAGCTCCTCTGATATCACTAATTTAGCCAAACTTCACTAAGAATTATAACACTTCACTCCTGTTACACTCACCATATTTTTTTTTTCCCTTATAGTCCAAGAAACATTCCTACAAAGAGAGACATGGCTTACTGAATTTCTTTTAGACCTGCCATCTGATATGTTTTAGGCCTTGGGCATATGAGCTCATAGTAATTTGCATGGTAATTAAACTCATTTAGACAATACACTGCTTAATAGGGGATGAGACAGCTTCTCACCTAGCACTTCATTAAGCTACCTGTGCTGAAGCTTTCCTAGACGAAAGGGTCAAGTCCACATCACAGTATTATATATGTTGTACTTTTTTTTTTTAAGCTGACTAAATAAACAGTTATGTTGGATCCAGATGTAAATGTTCTCTCCCAAGTCTGACTTGTTCTTCTTTCATATATTTAATTGTGCTTCACTTATTTTTTCCTTTGCACTTCAGTCTCCATTTTTCAATTCAACACACATGAATTAAAAAACAGTTGTGTTCACTTACTTCCAGTAATGAAATTGCAATGATGACTATGACAGCCATTACCTTCAAGAACTCACATCTTAGAGTCCATGGCAGTTAAAAAAAAAAAAAAGCTGCAGATAATAGAAAACACAACGGTGTTAGTGGATAAAAGGTGGGATTAATTCACTAAGGAATGCCAAAGAAGCAACGATTAACTCCAATAAGTTTATCAGAAAAGACTTTCTGGAAGTCTTATTTTTGTTTCATTTCAATTGTGTTAAATTTTATTGAATTCTAATCAGTATCAAATAGTATTCAAATCTTAATTCTTACAGCACTCCTATGAGGCCACATTTCTCATATTTTCATTTTACATCATAAAGACACTGAAACATGGATAATTAAGAATCTTGTTCAAGGTTTCTCAATTTAAATGACGGAACTTAGATTTGAACCAAGTCTGGCTTGTACTCTACATTCTTTCTCACTGTGTGATATAGCTCTGTTGTCCTCAAAAGATCAAAATGGTTTTGACAGGTGATGTGTGAGGGCCAGGGAAACTGATGATGTAGTCATGAGTGTTGCTATAGAGATGCATTTATATGCATTTTCATGTATTTATGTTGCTGTGAGCTACCTTGCTCTTCATCACTTGTGTGTTGGGCTTATGAGAGAATGTGAAGGGAACAAAGCTGCTAGAAAAGACTTTGGGAAAGATGAAGCATCCTGGGTAAGGATGCAAATGAAAGGGGCAAAGGACAAAGCCCAGGGGATCACTGACATTTACCAAGAAGATAGCAGGTGGTAAAGATGATACATTTCAAAATGCCTCCTCTATATCTTTCACATAAAAATCATGGAAAAAAATAATGATAATGACACAAATGCTAACTGTGAAGGATCATGCCCATCAAATATTTATTGAAGAGTTTCCCTCAACCTAGTGCTTTGCTATCATTCTGCAGACCTCATTTGCAACAGATGGGTGTAGGAGGAAGGTTAAAAATAATATGGAGAAATATTCCAGTAGCACATACCCTGTCTATCCCCATTTAACTTTCACTTCCAGGATTGTAACACATAATCTGCTCCTAAACATGCACAATGAATCACCACCACAAGAATCTGCAAAAATTGGCAAGGGATTAAAGATATGAACAATAAGTAGTATTCCTAGGGCTTCCCAGGTGGCTCAGTGGTAGAGAATCTGCTTCCCAATGCAAGAGATAAAGGAAACAAGTTTGATCCATGGATTGAGAATATCCCCTGGAGAAGGAAATATGGCAACCCATTCCAGTATTCTTGCCTGGGAAATTCCATGGACAGAGGAACCTGGTGGGCTACAGACCATGGGATTATAGTCTGACATGATTTAGTGACTGAGCTGCTACTGTTGCTAAGTCGCTTCAGTTGTGTCCGACTCTGTGTGAGCCCATAGACAGCAGCCCACCAGGCTCCTCTGTCTCTGGGATTCTCCAGGCAAGAACACTGAAGTGGGCATTTCCTTCTCCAGTGCATGAAAGTGAAGAGTGAAAGTGAAGTCGCTCAGTCGTGCCCGACTCTTAGCAACCCCATGGACTGCAGCCTACCAGGCTCCTCCGTCCACGGGATTTTCCAGGCAAGAGTACTGGAGTGGGGTGCCATTGCCTTCTCCGGGTGTATAACTCTGCCTGACACATGCACAAATAGTATTTGTAAGAAGCACAACTGATATTCATTACTCCAAAAAGGAAAAAATGATGCAAAGTCAACCAAGTGAGTGTTTCTTTGGTTTGGTGCATATCCTACATGCAGTGGCTTCAGGGTCCTTGCTGATGGAGCACCTTGCGGGATCACTGTGGAATACGCTAGAAAATACCTCTCTACCAACTTGTTTGTTAAGGTTTGTGTCCTGCACTTTGGGTCTGTATTTGTCTTACAAGAATAAAAGAGACAAGCACCTATAGTGAAAGTCTGCCCTTGAAAATAACATTTCCTGTACTGTTTTTCAGTTCAAATGTCACATTCCTTTTTTCTTCTAAATTTCTGCAGCATTTTGTACCCATCACACAACTTTGATCTAATTTTTTCTCCTATTTTACTAAAAACTCCTTGACCACCAGGATTGCCTCTTCAGCTTTTGAGCAAAACTGTTTGCTAAATGCATAAATAAATGGGAGTTAAAGAATGTTTGAGATATATTATGCACTGAAATAGTGTTATGGATAAAGAAACAAAACTATTCTGTGAATCCTGCTTTCTTACTAATTGTTTGTAAATGTATAAAAGGAGAGGGATTTAAATCATAAGGATCAAAGAAAGGAAGCCCACCATTCTTGTCTATAAATTCATTTCCTCCATCTCTACCACATAATAAGATATGAGTTAGAGGTCCATGATATTTGTCTGGGTATGATAGCCTGCATCAAGTGACCTGGGACACCCACACTGAAGGGAATAAGCAATGCAGAAAGACTAAACTTTGGTTTACTAATAAAAGCCGAGAGACTAGAGATTGATTTGATGATGAGGGAAACCTGGTGCTTTATTCTCTGATAAGATACTAGCTTAGCAGGAGCAATTGATTTGGTAATGGTCATCAGCAGTGGCAGGTGGCAAATATAAGCACAGTTCCCATACAAGAGTGAACAGCTTCTAGGGGTAAGGCAAATGGCAATTTATTTAGAAGAGATGGTGGCAGTCCATCGGAGGCAATCACATTAAGAAGTAAATTTATTTTATTTTTGCTTTAGATTGGTATCCTATTTTTAGAAGCACTATAAGATATGTGCTTATTTATATGCATTTTTTTCTTTTGTTGAGTTTATATTATTTAGGGTGGAAATGCGCACTGTGTGATTGTTTCTGGAGTGACAAAGGGGAAGCTTAGCTATTATGTTGTGATATTTAAATAGTCAGCAGAGGCATGTAGAATACTGACCCTAGGACCTCGTTGTCTTAATCAGGCTCTCAGGATTAGTTTGGTAGATACAGTTATATAAAGTGACACGGGCCTCACACTAGAACTGTGTTGTTTTGTTTTGGTTTTGCCTTCTTAAATACTTAAGATAACAATGGACCAATGGAGTCATCAAAGAGAATGAAATAGAATGAAAAACTAGAATGTCTCTCAACTGCTTATAGTGGGCTTCCCTTGTGGCTCAAGTGGTAGAGAATCTGCTTGTAATAGGAGACCTGGGTTCAATCCCTGGGTCGGGAAGATCCCCTGGAAAAGGGAATGGCTACCCACTCCAGTATTCTGGCCTGCAGAATCCCATGGACAGAGGTGCCTGGCAGGCTACCAACTGTGGGGTCACAAAGGGTCAGACATGACTGAACAAGTAACACACGCACACAAGCTGCTTACATACCACCAGAGATGCGGGCAACTATGAGCAGAATCCTTCCGGTCACTGAGCATCAGCCGATGTCAAGCAGCTTATCCAGACAGCTCCAGTTTGTAGCTTCCCATTCAGACTTCTATTAAACCTCCTCAGGTTACCAAGGATGTAGGTGCCACCTTACTTCAGTGTATAAATTGTCTTTGAAAGCCATTCAGCCTGAACTGAGGAGTATTTCAGTGGGTTCCAATCATAGAAAGTCCCCCATGCAGGATAACCGCTGAAGACTATGTTAACTGTCTCCCCTTTCTCTATTTTTTTCTAATTTCCTCCAATTATCAAGACTCATTCTTTTTCATTTTCTATACGAATCTTGTATTTTGATATTCTAATTCTCATTTTTATCCCTCTTTTCTGCCCACAGTCATTAAGCAAGACTTGATTTTCCTCTTCTGGGTCACTATATTCCCCATTTAGAAGGTAATAAACTTAGTTGATTTTCCTGAATAAAAACACCAGAAAATATAATTAACAAAGCTTTAATTTTATTTTGAAACTTCATGAATCCAGTGTCAACCAGATGATGAGAACTCTGACTTGTCAAGAAGATATCATGCACAATCCTGAGGTGGAGTAAGAACATGGCAGGCGATTTGTTAGATTTCTAGCAGAGACATTTCTGACCTGTTGCTGCGCCCTGGATTGGTGACTTGCTAATGGTAATGTGTGCAGTATAACTCTAGCTTTCCACGCCTTTCAGTCGTGTCCTGCTCTTTGCTACCCCGTGGATTGTACNTTTCTAGCAGAGACATTTCTGACCTGTTGCTGCGCCCTGGATTGGTGACTTGCTAATGGTAATGTGTGCAGTATAACTCTAGCTTTCCACGCCTTTCAGTCGTGTCCTGCTCTTTGCTACCCCGTGGATTGTACCCCACCAGGCTCCTCTGTCCATGGGATTTTTCAGGCGAGAATACTGGAGTGGGTTGCCATTTCCTTCTCCAGGGGATCTTCCCAACCCAGGGATTGAACCCAGGTCTCCCGCATTGCAGGTAGATGCTTTAACCTCTGAGCCAGCAGGGAAGTTTTTGAGAAATGAGAAGTCTGAGACAAGTTGTTATAGTAGGAGATGTTGCCTGGCAGAGTTTGGGAGGATTCTGGTGGCCTCCAAGTAGAGAATAATCTGACAATCTGTCCTTTATCCAAATTAAATTCTTTCCATTCAGAGGAAGAATACAAAGGAGGAGGAAAAAGAAAAGGGAAGAGGAAAGAGGATGAGGAAGAGAAGGAGAGGGAGAGAAAGTAGAGTGGAAAGAAGGGAAAAAACAGAAGTAGCAGCAGCGGAAATGGAGGAGCCGGAAGGGAGAAAGAGGATAGAGAAGAAAGCAGAGAGGAAAGCAAGGAATCTGCACTGGTGAAATCAGAGAGAGAGAAAGAGAAGGAAGGTGGGAGTGTAGAGAGTGAGAGAGAGAAAGAGAAGGAAGGTGGCAGTGTAACTAAGATAGTAGTTTTGAGACTTCCCTGAGCGCTGAAGATCTATATTCATTTTCAAGGACTGTTTGTCTAGGCTCTTGATTCCAAGTTCCAGTCAGCATCCTTACTGGTGTCTCCTGTCACTGTGTAGAAAAACCAGGACATTTTATGTGTCCCAACATTCGGGGACATTTCTGAAGAACAGGAGGAAAAACATCTAAAGGTAAAGTTAGAGAAACTTGGCAGAGTTGATTCAGGTTGAGTGTGAGAAGGAAGAGGCCAGGTTGTTGTCCAGGGCCCTACAAATGGGCCTCCCGAATCCTCTGAGGATGGCCCCTCCATTCTTGAGGAAATCCACTCACTTCTCACCCAGGAAGCCATGTTCTGCTCTGCCCTGGATACCCAGCACCAAGGCCTCAGGAAGGAAAACACTGCGTGAGCACCTATCGTATACCAGATACTTCCTAATACATTATCACTCATTCTCACTGCATTGTGCCATAAGTAGCATCTTCATATTACATTTATAGAAAAGACTCAGAGAATTGCTGTTAGTTTTACAAATTTTACAAAGCAGAGACCGGTCTCAGGTCATTATGGCTACAAAGTACATGCTCCTTAGAAGATATCAAATCCTCAATCTCATTATATTTCATATTGGGGATTTTCTTCATTCTAATTAGAACTACTAAATGAAAATAGACTCTAGCCTTGGGATTTTTTCTTTTCGAGATATGATACAACTTTGTGCTTCTATAGAGTTGGATATTTTAGCAGAGGAAGGAAAATTTACATTTGTGGATTCTCTTTCCAGACTAATTTCTAGAAAATTTTACTTTTAACTTTTTTTTTTACATAAGTAATATATGCTTATTAAAGAAACATCAGAAAATGCATAAAAGCAGAAGGAGGAGCCCTGAAAATTGAGTCTGATGCTACTACCCATAGATAACTAGTGTGAACATTATGTTATGTATTCTGTCATGTTTAGTATATATTCAGAAACTATGGTAAATTGGGGCCTCCCAGGTGCTGATAGTGATAAATAGCACAGCTGCCAGTGCAGGAGACATTAGAGATGTGGGTTTGATCCCTGGGTTGGGAAGATCCCCTGGAGGAGGGCATGGCAAGCCATTCTAGTATTCTTACCTGGAGAATCTCATGGACAGAAGAGCCTGGCTGGCTACAGTCTATAGGGTTGCAAAGAATCAGATACAACTGAAGCAACTTAGCACACATGGTCAGTTAGCATATACATCATTTTGCAAAGGAAATTTTCCATTTAATATTATGTTATTACCATAACCTAATTGTATGTGTCTAGTTAGACTTCCACAGCAGTTTTTAAAAGCTGCCAAGCATTCTGTTGAAGGATTTCTAGAAAATGTAATCAACCCCCTATTGTTTGACATTTAGGTTGACTACCCCTCCTCCCCACCCCACAATTATAAACAAACTTGAGTGAACATTTCCACAACTAATTCTTTGTGGGCATTTTTCATTGCTTCTTTATTATAAATTCTTAGAACTAACCATTATTCTATCAAATCATTTCACCTATCTTTAAAACTTTTGATAAGTACCGCCACATCTGCCTCAGAGTCTGTACCAATTTACAACTCTGGGAACACTCTCATTAATGTTAGGAAAACCATTTGCTTTTATCTTTGTTACTTTAATGGACAAAATGATCATCTTCTTTTAATTTGTATTTCTTGACAAATAATTTGCTTTGAGTATTTTTTAAAAGTTGGTCTGTGCACCTGTTTTTTTTTTTTCCAGTTTCTTATTTGCATTTTGCTTTTATAAGAGATAATGTATTTATATATTTTAATCTATTACTCTTTACCATCTTTCCTCCATGTTTTCTGACCTTGGTGTTATTCTGAAGAACTTCTGTCTCCCACTCAAGTACTAACCAGGCCCAACCCTGCTTAGCTTTTGAGATCAGATGAGACTGGACATGTTCAGGTGGTTTGTCTGCAGATTCTCTCATGTTGGAATTCTGTGAATATATAGCTCTCTACTCTTACTAGTATATTGCTGGAAGGGCACACTGGCCCAGCCAAGTTATAAATCCTGGGCTCTGGATTTCAGTCTTTGTGATTCTCTTAAATAAGCTGATATTTAAGAAGGAGATTATGAGGAGACCATCCACTCATTTAAAATTCACAGAGCATGAAGGGGGAGATATAAATTTGTCTTCCTCTGGTGACTTGAGCTTCACAGCTTCATGAAAATAACAGAAAAGAGGAGGAGCTGTCATCTTTCAGCTAACAGGCTAGCTGGAAAGATGAAATTCCCTTCCGGCCCCTGGGGCTCTGAGCCCTGGGCTTGCCCTCTTATAGGCCCTGGGGGCGCAACTTGGACAGAAGAAAGCCTCTCAAGGTCCTGCAAAGCCTTGGTTTGGTGGCACCGTGGGATCTGGTGGCTGCAGTCAGCCTTGAGAAGCTCCTCTGCTAACCACCTGGCAATGAGAGGGAGGCCTCAAGGTCTTCGTAGATGCATGGCAGACTTGTCCCAGGGGGAGGGGAAGTTTGCATCCATCCCTGGTTCCACATGAGGGTGAATCATTCTCATGTGGATCGCAGACTAAAAGAAAGTTTCTTTTAAAAAATCCCACTATTCCATTTTCACATTTTATGAGGCCTGCTCATATTGTTTCTTTTCCTTCCACAAGAACAGCTTTTGTCGCTGTGGGTTTACTGCATGCGTCAGCAAATATTGGACCTCTAATGCTGACATGATGTTCTGTCACGGTAGAGGGAAAAAAAGAAAAACTCGATCACCTATCAGAATATAGTTACCAAGTGAAAACTAGTTCACGAGGGGATAACCGTCACTACCTCATCATCCCAGAAATTATGCAAGTAAGGTCTTGGAAAGGCTTGGAATCCCTGGGCATCTACAAAATATGTTGAATGCCTACTTTATTCCTTAGGATACCAGAAAGTGGTTTCCAAATCGCCAAATGGTTAAAAAATCTTAAGAATCAGATGAAGATGAATCCCAAATAATTAGTTTTCAAGATAAGCCACAGTTTTCCCATTTATAGAAAATGGTAATAATATTATTTATACAATATGGTCATTGTAAGAATTGCATGATAGAACATACATATAAGCATTTAGCATCACGGAGCTTCACCTACACTAGGAGGTATACAGTGAATTTAATAAATTATTAGTTTTTGTTTATACCTTGCAATTATGCTTGGAAGGCATTCATTTCAGGAACAGTATGTCCCAGTCAGAGACCACATTTTTCCCCGAGGTGGCTCTACTGTACTCTTTTTACCCTTGTTATAGAACCCTCAGTGTTAAAACCATTCTTTGCCACCCTTAACCCTCTTTCTGAATTTCTAAAGCCCCCTAAGAAAAAGAGAAATCTTCCCAACTTCTTCCAGTCCTGCCATTTCTCAAGCAGTTTTCCTTGCTAGTGTCTCCATAAAAGCAGAGCTTGACAATGAGGGTGGGGATGGGGTTGCAATATCTTTAAAAGATATTAATATGTATAAGATCATTTCTGTCTTAATGAATTTGTTAAAATGATTCCTGCCATTTAAATATTAATAGGATTAGAACATCCTCACTTGTGGTTTTGTTCTCCCTGAACTCCTATTCTTGGATTAGACCTTGGAAACCATTTTATTCATGTTGATGTGTGGCAAAACCAATACAATATTGTAAAGTAATTAACCTCCAATTAAAATAAATAAATTTATATTAAAAAAAAAGAACTCACTGAAGTTTTTATGACATGTGAGCTCTCTGAAAACAACAGAATTGTCTTGTCATCTTTTAACCCTAGTGACTAGCACAAGGCTAGGCATGTTGGTCCTAGTACGTATTATGAGTGTGAAATATAAATGTGGGTCCCTCCACATTATTTAAAGAGAATAAGCTCTTTGTATGTGAACCAGAACATAGAAGGATGATAGTTTTTTGTAACAATAGCAAAAAAATCCAAGCTATGCTATTCTTATACAGCACGTGTACTAAGTGCTAGCCTTTTTCTGCGAATACTATATTGTACTATAGAAAGAATGAGTGTTAGACTCATGCCAAATATTAATGTAATAGGCAGTGACATGTGTCAACCAATGATGAAGGAGCCCAGTGTGTAGACAAGTATACTGAAGAATTTAGAATTTTTCCCTAGACCTTAACACTAGTCACCAGTGTAAACAGAGTAAGCCAACTTGAGTCAAGAACAGAAAAATATGCAATTCATTACAACCAGAGTGACTCTCATTGATCTAAGAGCTTTATCAGGCATCTTTTAAAAATTAAAAAGAAGTGGGAGACCAGACTCCTAACCTCTTTACTCTTAAAAGACATAAGTGATTTTTTTTTTTTTTTGATTTATAAAAGCTACCTGATGTTTTAGTCAGAGATACCCTGCCTCTGGCCTAGTGGAACAGCAGATTCCCCTCATTTACCATTCATTCTCTGATATTTATCAATTGGAGAAATTCTTACATAGGATCAGGAGAAATGTATATAGACAAATCTGATCCAGTACATTAAGAAGACTGTCCCACTGAGAAAGTGAATCCTCAGACCTTCCCAGGTTATAATGTATTAAATTACATCTTAAAGTAAGGAAAGTGAAGTCGCTCAGTAGTGTCCGACTCTTTGCGACCCCATGGACTATAGCCTACCATGCTCTTCTGTCCATGGGATTTTCCAGGCAAGGGTACTGGAGTGGGCTGCTATTTCCTTCTCCAGAGGATCTTCCCAACCCAGGGATTGAACCTGGGTCTCCTGTACTGTAGGCAGACGTTTTACCATCTAAGCCACCAGGATTAAATTACATCTTAACTTGCCCTTTATTCCAGAAATTTTATGACTAATTAGGAACTATGGAACTTAGGATTTTCTGATATCAATTACAGTATTTATTACCATACATTTCTCATTAGAGTATCAACAGCTTATTTCCATTCAATTTATATTACAGTCATCTGTTGGTATCCATGGAATATTGGTTTCAAGACCCCCTGCAGATAACAAACTCTGCTGATGTTCAAGTTCATATATATCCTAACTTAGAATAGTTGACCCTCTGTATCCTTGGGTTCTGTATCCTTGGATTATCCATGTTAGTTAAATCCACAAATGCAGAACTCTTTGATATGGAGGACCAGCGATATATGCTCTGTGATTCATCAGCCCTTCCCCTCATGATTTTCCTGCCAAGAAGCAATCGTCTTCTGATTTCATGGCTGCAGTCACCATCCACAGTGATTTTGGAGCCCAAGAAAAAGAAATCTGTCACTCAGTTAAGTTCAGTCGCTCAGCCGTGCATCTTTTCCCCTTCTATTTGCCATGCAGTAATTGGGGTGGATGCCATGATCTTATTTTATTTTATTTAGTATTTAGTCTTAAACCAGCTCTTTCACTCTCCCCCTTCACCCTCATCAAAAGTCTCTTTAGTTTCTCTTCACATTCTGCCATTAGAATGGTATCATTTGCATTTCTGAGGTTGTTGATGTTCCTCCTGCTTATCTTGATTCTGGCTTGTAACTCATCCAGCCCGGCATTTCTCATGATTTGCTCAGGATATAGGTTAAACAAAAAGGTTGACACTAGAAGCTGTCTCAATACTCCTTTCTCAATCTTGAACCAGTCAGTTGTTCCATAAAGTGTTCTAACTGTTTCTTCTTGACCCTCCTGTAGGGATTTGAATAGTTCTGCTGGAATGCCATTGCATCCACTAGCTTTTTTTTTAGAGCAGTGCTTCTTAACGCCCACTTGACTTCACACTTCAGGATGTCTGGCTCTGGGTGACTATTCACACCATCATAGTAATCCAGTTCATTAAGATCTTCTTTATACAGTTCTTCTATGTATTCTTTCCATCTCTTCTTGATCTCTTTAGTGTCTACTAGATCTCTATCACGGAGAAGGCAATGGCATCCCACTCCAGTACTCTTGCCTGGAAACTCCCATGGATGGAGGAGCCTGGTAGGCTGCAGTCCATGAGGTCGCTGAGTCAGACACAACTGAGCGACTTCACTTTCACTTTTCACTTTCATGCATTGGAGAAGGAAATGGCAACCCACCTGGAGAATCCCAGGGATGACGGAGCCCAATGGGCTGCCATCTGTGGGGTCACACAGAGTCGGACATGACTGAAGCGACTTAGCAGCAGCAGCAGCAGTAGCAGCAGTAGCAGCATCAGATCTCTATCACTTTTGTTCTTTATTGTGCCTATCTTTGGGCAGAATGCTCGCTTGATGGTTCCAATTTTCCTCAACAGATCTCTAGTCTTTTCCTTTTTTGTTTTCTTCTATTATTAAGCATTGTTCATTGAAGAAAGCTTTCTTATATCTTGTAGTTCTTTCTTGGAACTCCATGTTTAATTGGATGTACCTTTCCCTCACTGCCTTGCTTTTTGCTTCTCTTCTTTCTCCTGTTATTTGTAAAGCCTCCTCAGATAAACTTTGCCTTCTTGCTTTTCTTTTCCTTTGGAATGGCTCTGTTTGTTCTTCAGGCACACTGTTAATTAAATCTAGTCCCTTGAATCTATTTGTTACCTCTACTGCAAATTCATACGGGATTTGATTTAGGTTATGTCTGGCTGGCCTATTGTTTTCCCCAGTTTTCTTTAGTTTAAGCCTGAACTTTGCTATGAGAAGCTGATGATCTGACCCACAATCAGCTCTTGGTTTTGTTTTTGTTGACTGTATAAAGCTTCTCCATCTTAGGCTACAAAGAATGTAATCAGTTTGATTTCTGTGTTGACCATTTGGTGATGTGCATGTGTAAAGTCGTCTCTTGTGTTGTTGAAAACTAATGCTATGATTAGTGCATTCTCTTGGCAGAGTTAAATTAACCTTTTCCCTGCTTCATTTTGTTCTCCAAGGTCAAACTTGCCTGTTACTCTAGGTATATATTGACTTCTTACTTTTGCATTCCAATCCCCAGTGATGAATAGAACATCTTTTTTAGGTATTAGTTCTAGGAGGTCTTCTAGGTCTTCATAGAACTGATTAACTTCAGGTTCTTCAGCATCGGTGGTAGGGGCATAGACTTGAATTACTGTGATGTTGAATGGCTTGCCTTGGAAACGAACCAAGCGTGTTCTGTCATTTTTGAGATTGCACCCAAGTACTATATTGCAGAATCTTTTGTTGGTTATGAGGGCTATTCCATTTCTTCTATGAGATTTTTATCCACAATAGTAGATATAATGGTCATCTGAATTAAATTTACCTATTCCCATCCATTTTAGTTCACTGATTCCTAGAATGTCCATGTTTATTCTTACCATCTCCTGATTGACCACATCCAATTTTCCTTGATTCATGGGCCTAACATTCCTAGTTCCTATACAATACTGTTCTTTCCCACATCAGATTTTACGTTCATCACCAGACATAACCACATCATGTCCACTTTGACCCAGCCACTTCATTCATTCTGGGGCTATTGGTAATTCTTTCCCACTCTTCTCCACAAGCATATTGGACACCTTCAGACCTGAGGGACCCATATTTTGGTGTCACATATTTTTGGCCTTTTATACAGTTCATGAAGTTCTCAAGACAAGTATACTGGGGTGGTTTGCCATTCCCTCCTCCAGCGGATCATGTTTTTTCAGAACTGTCTGCTATGACCCATCCATCTTGGGTGGCTCTGCACAGCATGGCTCATAGCTTCACTGAGTTACACAAGTCCCTTCACCATGACAAGGCAGTGATCCATGAAGGGGATGTATATATATGTGTGTGTATATACATATATATATGCTAGGCTCGGGATTTGAGTAATTGAAAAAGTTATAATTTTTTTCTCAAGGACCTGAAAATGAGAGAAGAAGATAATAGAAGCCCAGTGTGCTAATTGAGGATACATGTTTATAGATGCATATAAAGGTATGGTTTTTCCAGTAGTCATGTATGGATGTGAGAGTTGGACTGTGAAGAAGGCTGAACGCTGAAGAATTGATGCTTTTGAACTGTGGTGTTGGAGAAGACTCTTGAGAGTCCCTTGGACTGCAAGGAGATCCAACCAGTCCATTCTCAAGGAGATCAGCCCTGGGATTTCTTTGGAAGGAATGATGCTAAAGCTGAAACTCCAGTACTTTGGCCACCTCATGCGAAGAGTTGACTCATTGGAAAAGACTCTGATGCTGGGAGGGATTGGGGGCAGGAGGNTTCTTTGGAAGGAATGATGCTAAAGCTGAAACTCCAGTACTTTGGCCACCTCATGCGAAGAGTTGACTCATTGGAAAAGACTCTGATGCTGGGAGGGATTGGGGGCAGGAGGAAAAGGGGACGACTGAGGATGACATGGCTGGATGGCATCATGAACTCAATGGACACGAGTCTGAGTGAACTCTGGGAGATGGTGATGGAAAATGAGGCCTGGTATACTGCGATTCATGGGATCGCAAAGAGTCGGACACGACTGAGGGACTGAACTGAACTGAACTGATACCTATGGCTGTATAGAAATGAACAGATAAATTCAGATCTCCTTAATGCCTTTGTAAAGCTTACACTTCATTGGGGGCAAAAGGAGAGACACAAAGCAAAATATGAAATAATACAAATATCAGGATTTTTAAAAAAGCGCCTTAACTTGACCTCGATGGGCACATACATGTTTGTATGGATGTGCATGTGTGCATATGTGTGTGTGCCCTATGGTATGTTAAGAGTCTCTCAGTATTAATTTCTGTGTGTGGAAAAGTGAGAGTCGTATGAAATAAACTATTACTTATACCAAAAGGTAGTTAGATTCTTTAGCAGATTTACAAAGAGAAGGCCAGTCTGTTCCTTTGGATAATGGGAAGAAGTTGTGCTGTTTCTCATTTTACTTTTCTCTGACTAAGACATGATCATGACAGCTTAATAGCTGTGTTCTGAAGTGATGTTACAGCAAACTGCTTGGTGTCTAGGCTGCTCCTTCAGTACTGAATGGCTAGTAAGCTATTTGTAGGGGAAAAAGAGGTAGTATGGAAACACTGTTCTCTAATGTATTCAATAGGTCATAGAGTTAGCTTCAGTTCAGTTCAGTTCACTCAGTTGTGTCCAGCTGTTTGCGAGCCCATGGACTGCAGCACACCAGGCTTCCCTGTCCATCACCAACTCCCAGAGTTTACTCAAACTCATGTCNGGTCATAGAGTTAGCTTCAGTTCAGTTCAGTTCACTCAGTTGTGTCCAGCTGTTTGCGAGCCCATGGACTGCAGCACACCAGGCTTCCCTGTCCATCACCAACTCCCAGAGTTTACTCAAACTCATGTCCATTGAGTCAGTGATGCCATTCAACCATCTTATTCTCTGTCATCCCCTTTTCCTCCTGCCTTCAATCTTTCCCAGCATCAGTGTTAGCTTAGCAATTAATAAAAATATATTTTTTGAATACCTTTTAAATACCCTCCTGTGTAGGAAACATTACTGTATAAAATAATTAGGGATTAACAAACTGCTTCTCACTACAACTGTTGAGCTGTTGGATTATCACCCAAAATTAACAGATAAGAAAGCTGAGATTCATATAAGTATTCATCTCTTGCTTTGGGTTACATAAAAAAATTAATACAGAATGCTTATCTTTGATATAATTCTATGCCATATTCCCATCTTTCTTGGGCAGACTCCAAAATCCCTTTCCCTTACATGAATACTTAATATTCTTTTCACAGATTCTCCCTATATAATCCTGTTGACAATACTTGGCCATTTTCCTGTTCAAGTCAATAGACGTTTTTGTTAGTAAAAATCTTTAGGGAAAGTTTATGATGTATACCAAATAGATACCTTACTTTTTAACAAATGGCCTAAAGGTAATTGTACTGAAAAGTTTTCTTCATAGTATCAAGTTTACTCGTAAAGCATATTCAGTGATACGGTACATTAAATTAGCACTTCCAGAATTTGAGGAGCACACAAGTGTGATTCTTCTTGGATATCATTCACAGGTTTCCTTTGGGGTAGGGCCAGCTCATTTGTGGATGAGGAGAATTCAACAGTATGCGAGTAGCATTTTTACCTCCTTATTGGGAGCTTTTTGAGATGGGACCTAGAGATGTGAATACCTGAAACCCCTGCTCTTTACTGTAGGAAATAAACTCCTGTGCCCAGGATCTCAATGTCCTTCAGATATAGATATTTTGTAATTCATCATATCTTTGTAACCAATGTTGGTTCCAGCTCTGNGTAGTCAAGAGATGGGGGAATGAGCCCAGTTGCTACCTGGGGGAAGGTCATAACGGTCAAGAGGGAGTAGCCAGTTTAAAGCTGGGTATTCTGGGAGCAATGAGGAGATCGATATGGCTGGAGCCAAGTAGAAGGAGGAGTAGGAGGTGTGATCATAGAGGTTGCATGTGTGTGCTCAGTCACTTCTGAGCCTTTGCAACCCCACAGACTGTAGCATTCCAGGCTCCTCTGTTCATGGGATTTTCCTGGCAAGAACACTGGAGTGGGTTGCCATTTCCTTCTCCAAAGGACCTTCCTGACCCAGGGATCAATGTCTTCTGAGTCTCCTGCATTGGCAGGCAGATTCTTTACCACTGAGCCCCCTGGGAGTCCAATCATGGAAGTCGCTGTGGCCGAACAGATAGAGTCTTTGAGACTTGGCCTGTTACTTTGAGAGAACTGGGGGACCACTGGTGGATTTTGAAAAGAGGAATGGCATGAGTCAGTTTGTTTCAAAGCGAGCACAACAGTATGGCATTGTTGTGCAATGGGCTATAGAAGGGTAATTGTGAAACCCAGGAGACCAGTGAAGAGGCTACTGCAATAATCCAGGTAAGACATGAAGTGGGGCTTGGACCAGGTGGAGGTGGTGAGGAGTAGACAGATTCTGGATACAGAGACTGAGTTTTTCACAAACATGAGGTTCAGGATTTATCTACTCTATCTTCTATTGCTGTCCATGTCTTGGGAGCTTGCATAACTGGGATCCTTTAATTCTGAAGTTAACTACCAGAACCCTAGCCTCCACGGGGCTACACATATCAGACATGTAGGCACCAGAAGTTACTGCTGGCAACATCTTTTGTCTCTTCAGCAGGGAGATCAGTGGAAGCTTTTATCTTAATTAGGTTACACGAGGTACCATCATCCATCTGCCTTCCCTGATTAACTTGGTTGAGAATACAAGGGTGATGGTGGAAGGGAAGACAGCCCCAAGCTGATAAATATGAATCAGAACGGACTGGTGGGAGTCTCTGAGGACTCATCAGAAAGGAAGAGCAAGAGGAATAGGATTTGTCAAAGATGTTTTTTGTGGAGAAGAGAGTACAGAAAGCTGTCTTGAAGTGAGGAATTGATTTAGGAATCTCCCCAGTGGGCTAAGCCTGCCTTAGTGAGAGAACTCCACCAGTATCCCCCAGACTTGGGACATTGTTTGTGTCACCAGCCTGGTCAGAATATTGACAGCTTACGGTGAAAGGTGTCAGATTCGTGATCTCTGAAGACAAATATTTAACTTTGGGACCAGGGACCAGGCTTGATCACTCAAGAGCTTTTGTGTAGCAGAGTTTCATTAAAGTGCAAAAGGACAGAGAAAGTTTCTGACATAGACGTCAGGAGTGGGATGGAGAATGCCCCCTTTGTTAGTTTTAGCAAGCTGTTTTATGTCTGTTAGGAAGCTATTTATCAGATAAGAGAGACACCTCAGGCTGACAGAGTTTCACCAGGCCCCTCTCCCACAATAAGCATTTTCAAGATAGGATGGCATGAGGTGTGTCATCCCCCAGCCATAATTATCAGCCCAAAGTTTGAGAAAAGAAAAAAACTTAGTCTTCAGTTCAGTACAATTCAGTCACTCAGTCATGTCCGACTCTTTGTGACCCCATGGACTGCAGCATGCCAGGCCTCCCTGTCCANATTATCAGCCCAAAGTTTGAGAAAAGAAAAAAACTTAGTCTTCAGTTCAGTACAATTCAGTCACTCAGTCATGTCCGACTCTTTGTGACCCCATGGACTGCAGCATGCCAGGCCTCCCTGTCCATCACCAACTCCCAGAGTTTACTCAAATTCATGTCCATTGGGTTGGTGATGCCATCCAACCATCTCATTCTCTGTCGTCCCCTTAATTTTAGGTGGAACCATTTTGAAGAAAGGCAAATTCCAAAGCAAATAACATTGCATTAACAAAGCTTAAGAAAAACAGTTCCATAAGAAAAACATTGGTTAGCTCAAGGTTTGAGAAAAGTTAAGTTCTGGCAGAACCTGGTGTCGTCATGGAAACACAGAATTTTAAGAGACAACCTATTCCTATTGTGGCAGCCTATTTCCTCTGTTTGGAGACCCCTGGCCTTCCTGCCTGTTACCCTCTCAATATCAGTATCCTGGAAACTCTACTGATGTCTGCAGTAGGAGTGGCTTGTGTAGGCTGCCACAGCATGATATGACTGGTGTCTTATCCACAATGTACATTAGATTCATCAATGTAGCATTAGAAAGGAGGAAGGCGGGGAGGGAGGAATTTAGGCCCTATCCTAGATCTACCAAATTGCAATCTGCTAGGCTGCCAAGGATAAAACTCCCTGAAGCAAGAACAGTGGGTCTCTGTCTGAGGTGCTGAAACCCCCAAGCACTCTTCCTCTGATGCTCCTCCTTGTTCCCTCTATTGAAAATTTTAAAAATTTGAAGCAATCACCTATTACATCCCAGGTCCTGTTATAGACCCCCAGAATTCAACAATAAATAAAACCGACAAAAATCTCTGTCCACTTGGAACTTTTGTTCTAGTGGATGGAGTCAGACAAGAAGTTTAAAAAATAAAAGCAAATTATATATTAGAAAGGTAAAAGTATTTGGGGGAAAAAATAAAGCAGAGTAACGAAATATGCTGGGCAGAATTTTCACTGCAGCTGTAAATGGGGTGGTCAGCTAAGGCTTTATGGAAATGATGACATTTGAGTAAACATTTGAAAGAGATGGGGGAGTGAGCTATTTAGATTTGCCTATAGTTTCACACTAGTCAAGTGGTATTGCTCACATTCCCCATCAAATACCTATTCTTTGGCATCAGTACTTATGCTTATGATATTCCCTTTTCCTGAAATTTTCTTCCCTCACTACTGTGTTCAAATCCTGCCATTTAAAAAAAAGACTGTATATAAATATCACCCTCCTTAGGAAGCCTACCAGGATTGTCCTTTAGTAGGAAGTGATCTATCTTCCCTATTAACCTTCAAAACTTTTAGAACTATAGAACTCCTTGGTTCTTTTTTATTTATTTATTTTATTTATTTATTTATTTATTTATTTTTAAATTTAACTTTACAATACTCTATTGGGTTTGCCATACATCGACATGAATCCACCACAGGTACACACAAGCTCCCAATCCCGAATCTCCCTCCCACCTCCCACCCCCCAACGTCTCTCTGGATCATCCCCGTACACCAGCCCCAAGCATCCTGCATCCTGCATCAAATAGAGACTGGTGATTTGTTTCTTACATCACAGTATATATGCTTCAGTGCCATTCTCCCAGATCATCCCGCCCTCTCCTACTCCCTCTGAGGCCAAAAGTCCATTGTCTATGTCTGTGTCCTTTTGTTGTCACACATACAGGGTCGTCCTTACTATCATTCTAAATTCCGTATATATGTGTCAGTATGCTGTATTGGTGTTTTTCTTTCTGGCTTACTTCACTCTGTATAATAGGCTCCAGTTTCATCCATCTCATTAGAACTGATTCAAATTTATTCTTTTTAATGGCAGAGTAATACTCCATTGTGTATATATGCCACAGCTTGCTTATCCATTCATCTGTTGATGGACATCTAGGTTGTTTCCATGTCCTGGCTATTATAAACAGTGCTGCGATGAACATTGGGGTACATGTGTCTCTTTCAATTCTGGTTTCCTTGGTGTGTATGCCCAGCAGTGGGATTGCTGGGTCATAAGGCAGTTCTATTTGCAATTTTTTAAGGAATCTCCACACTGTTTTCCACAGTGGCTGTACTAGTTTACATTCCCACCAACAGTGTAAGAGGGTTCCCCTTTCTCCACACCCCCTCCAGCATTTATTGCTTGCAGACTTTTGGATCGCAGCCATTCTGACTGGTGTGAAATGGTACCTCATTGTGGTTTTGATTTGCATTTCTCTGATGATGAGTGATGTTGAGCATCTTTTCATGTGTTTGTTAGCCATCCGTATGTCTTCTTTGGAGAAATGTCTATTGAGTTCTTTGGCCCATTTTTTGATCGGGTCGTTTATTTTTCTGGAGTTGAGCTGTATAAGTTGCTTGTATATTTTTGAGATTAGTTGTTTGTCAGTTGCTTCATTTGCTATTGTTTTCTCCCATTCAGAAGGCTGTCTTTTCACCTTACTTATAGTTTCCTTTGTTGTGCAGAAGCTTTTAATTTTAATTAGATCCCATTTGTTTATTTTTGTTTTTATTTCCAGTATTCTGGGAGGTGGATCATAGAGGATCCTACTGTGATTTATGTCAGAGAGTGTTTTGCCTATGTTCTCCTCTAGGAGTTTTATAGTTTCTGGTCTTACATTTAGGTCTTTAATCCATTTTGAGTTTATTTTTGTGTGTGGTGTTAGAAAGTGATCTAGTTTCATTTTTTTACAAGTGGTTGACCAGTTTTCCCAGCACCACTTATTAAAGAGATTGTCTTTACTCCATTGTATAGTCTTGCCTCCTTTGTCGAAGATAAGGTGTCCATAGGTGTGTGGATTTATCTCTGGGCTTTCTATTTTGTTCCACTGATCTGTATTTCTGTCTTTGTGCCAGTACCATACTGTCTTGATGACTGTGGCTTTGTAGTAGAGCCTGAAGTCAGGCAAGTTGATTCCTCCAGTTCCATTCTTCTTTCTCAAGGTTGCTTTGGCTATTCGAGGTTTTTTGTATTTCCATACAAATCTTGAAATTATTTGTTCTAGTTCTGTGAAAAATACCGTAGGTAGCTTGATAGGGATTGCATTGAATCTGTATATTGCTTTGGGTAGTATACTCATTTTCACTATATTGAGTCTTCCAATCCATGAACAGGGTATATTTAAAAAATTATTATTGTTGTGTTATTTTGATTGTTTAGGTCATTAGCTTGGCTATTCCACTAGTCTGGGAGTTCCCCAGGGATAGAAAATGTGCACCCATGATTAAGGTCATAGTGTCTGGAATCAGAGAGACCTGCATTCAAATGCTGCATTCAAATTCTTCTACCTGCTATCTGTGAGGCTTTGGACCACTGAGGTTTTGAACAAGTTACTTTACCTCCGAACTTTAGTTACTTTCCTTATCTGAAACATGGAGGTAATAATATAAACCTGATTTGGGGGGCAGTGTTGTGATAATTAACCATTAGTGAATGTAAGACATTTAGCAAGATGCCTGAAATATAGTTAACATCCAGGTAACATCTAGCATTATAATTATTTCTCCTCAACTCCTATACACCTATCCCAGGTACTGGCATATTGTTTTTATGCCATAAAGTCTACAAATGAATGAATCTCTTTACCAGTCTTCCTCAAAGAGTGGTCTATCCACTACCTGTACAAGAATTAAAAAGGGGAACTTAGTAAAAAAAAAAAAAAATGAAGATTCCTGAGCTCTCTAGCTGTTCTGAGCTCAGAGGGCAGGAGTCTAGGAATATTATTTTTTAAACAATGTCAATGAGCACACTAAAATTTGAGAATCACTGGTTATAGTATTAGTAGTTATGGCATAGAGATTTTTTGGATTATCTACTTTAAGGATTAAATTAATATATGAAATGTAAGTAAAATAAAATGTATATATAGCTTAGAAGAGTGCCTGGCACACAAGTGTATCTCAGCTGTTATTTTCTGTTGTAAGCAACCTCTGTGAATAATCAGTTACATGAATTTGGCTGGGGGCTCCCGATCTTGCTTCAGAGGTTTCCTTGCCTCACAGCCTTGCTCTGTGTGTACAGCTGTTCTAAAGACATGAACCTCAGACAGAGAGAGAATGAACCCACAATGAGCCTCAAGCATTTGCCCTGCTGCTGCTACTGCTGGTAGAAAAATAGCATCATCTCTGCTCTTTAAAGAATTCCTCCGGCAGATGTGCGCACAGCTGTTCCACCTCCTTCCTACAGGCAGAGAGCAGGCAGATAGTGCCAAGAGTTCAGGAAACCATGCTATCACCAGCTCANTGCTGGTAGAAAAATAGCATCATCTCTGCTCTTTAAAGAATTCCTCCGGCAGATGTGCGCACAGCTGTTCCACCTCCTTCCTACAGGCAGAGAGCAGGCAGATAGTGCCAAGAGTTCAGGAAACCATGCTATCACCAGCTCATGCAAATAAGCCCCATAATGGCTCTCCCCCCTTCTCATTAGTCTCTCCTTCTCCTTTATTTGTCTCCAAGGAGGCATGGGTGGGAGACAATCTCTTAGTTCTAGCTGCTTCTAGAGGAGGAACTTGAGGGAAAGAAGCCACTAGAGGGGAGAACTACCAGAGAGAGAGGAGGAGATGGAAAGGAAGAAATCTGGGTGGCTGACGGGCTGCAGCATGGTGTGGTGATTAAGTTTAATTCCAGCAACACTGTCTTGCTGTGTGACCATGGGTAAGTCACTTCCCCTCTCAGATTCATATCCCAAGCCAAACAGTATGCTATAGCAGAGTGATCATAAGCTTCAGAGCCCAGCCTATGTAAGTTGAAACCCAGGATCGACCCGTGCCAGTTGTGTGACTTTGGGCAAATCTCTACTTCTCTGCATCCTTAGTTTTCTCTAAAGAAAAATAGGATAGGGAATATTTGTCCTGTGTTCCCAGGTTTACTGTAAGGATGAAATGACCCCCAGTGAATGTCAAAACACATCCCAAGATATGAAATGCTGCAGATGTATGCGGTATCATTCATTCCATCCATGGAAACTTGACTCTCTCATCCCCCAAGTCCAGGGCACTTTTGTGTAGGACCAGAAAACTTAAGACAAGTCACAGGGAGAAGGACTGCCTTGCTATGGGTGCTGCCTGCAGACTGCGGTTCACTATTCTTGCTAACAGCTCCAGGCATTGGCATAGGGAAAGATCGTGCCTTTCATCCATCATGTCAATGCTCTCTTTTCAGAGCTTTTGGCTGCGAGGCAGTTCAGGGCAATGGTTAAGCACCAGAGGCATAAGAAGTATCTGGTTTCAAATCTTAGGTCTGTTGCTTACCAGATGTGTGACTTTGGGCAAATCACTTAAACTCTCTGTGCCCCCGCTTCCTAGTATTGTTGAGAGTTAAAAAAGACAGAGTGCATATAAAATATTTTTCCCAATGCCTGATATATAATAGGCACTCAATGGACAAATGCCACCTAGCTCTTTTTCCATTTATTTATTTTTTGATCTAAGGGATGGACTGTCTTCTTAGTTTTGCCAAGCGATCCTTTAGCCACTGAGGCAGAGGGTACATCAGCTAGAAGTGTGAGATGTGTTGGAAAGACTTGGGATCACTCTGGTTTTTTTTTTAATTTTTTTTACTTTATTTTACTTTACAATACTCTATTGGCTTTGCCATACATCGACATGAATCCACCACAGGTGTATACGAGCTCCCAATCCTGAATCCCCCTCCCACCTCCCACCCCACAACGTCTCTCTGGATCATCCCCGTGCACCAGCTCCAAGCATCCTGCATCCTGCATCGAACATAGACCGGTGCCTCATTTCTTACCTGATAGTATACATGCTTCAATGCCATTCTCCCAAATCATCCCACCCTCTCCCTCTCCCTCAGAGGATCACTCTTAAAGCTGGGGCTTTGAGAGCTGTTGGGGCTGTGTGAATTTAGATGTGTCCCTTCCTTTCTCTTGGTTTTAAGTTTCTCATCAGTAAAGTGGGGAAATTGGCCTTTCACTGTCTACCTCACAGGATAATTGTGAGGCTCAGTTAAGTGAATTCATGAAAAAATATCTTGTCAGTTTAAAAATGCCATGTAGCTATTGTGCATAAGAGCTGGGTACCATCTCATTGTCAAACACTGTCTCCTCTTTACCATTCTGAGTTTCACTAGGAGCAAGGCAGACTAGGCCAGGTGGAATCTGGCTTGTCCAAACTTCCATCCTTCAGAAATGGAGAACTCCCCTAGCCACTGAGTTCCATCTTCTTCCAAGGGCATCGACAGGATCTCGCCAAATGCTGACAGTTCCCTTAACCCCTCCCACTGGCAACTTACTGAATGGCAGAGCCAAGAAGTTTCAGCTCCTTGAGAATATATTACAATCTGGCCTCCTCTCCCAACACATGCATCCCAACAGTCAGGACTCCATGAGGAAACACAAAGCTGGGAGTTTGAGGAACAGTTGATGAGAAGACTGCTCGCAGAGGATTGGACAAGGTTAGGGGCATTGATGAGAGATGCTAAGACACCCAGACACTAGCAATAATTGGGGGGCAGATACCACCCAAAGGAGAGGAGTGAGGTTATCAGAATCTGGTGAGAGGAGGGGCCAGGGCCAGGAGGCCAGAGGAACTGGAGTCATGGAGGGACTTAGCCACAGCCAGAACCACAGAGCTGACTTAGGGGCTAGGAGAGGGATGGGAGAAATACCTCCAGCTCTCTCTCGCAGCTTTCCAACCTCTACCACTGCCTCTCATTAGCTAAACTCACAGGGAAGCTAGAGGGCAGGGAGCCTATGGATGCCATTCTTACAGGTGGGCCTCCCAAGGCAGAGAGCAGAGCAGAGAAGGGCAGAGAGTGCATCTGGATAGGGGAGCGTCACCAGCCCTCTCCCACATGCCCTCCTGGACCCCTAGACTCAGTGAAAAGTGTTGTCTCCACTTTTCTGNTGGCTTTGCCATACATCGACATGAATCCACCACAGGTGTACACGAGCTCCCAATCCTGAATCCCCCTCCCACCTCCCACCCCACAACGTCTCTCTGGATCATCCCCGTGCACCAGCTCCAAGCATCCTGCATCCTGCATCGAACATAGACCGGTGCCTCATTTCTTACCTGATAGTATACATGCTTCAATGCCATTCTCCCAAATCATCCCACCCTCTCCCTCTCCCTCAGAGGATCACTCTTAAAGCTGGGGCTTTGAGAGCTGTTGGGGCTGTGTGAATTTAGATGTGTCCCTTCCTTTCTCTTGGTTTTAAGTTTCTCATCAGTAAAGTGGGGAAATTGGCCTTTCACTGTCTACCTCACAGGATAATTGTGAGGCTCAGTTAAGTGAATTCATGAAAAAATATCTTGTCAGTTTAAAAATGCCATGTAGCTATTGTGCATAAGAGCTGGGTACCATCTCATTGTCAAACACTGTCTCCTCTTTACCATTCTGAGTTTCACTAGGAGCAAGGCAGACTAGGCCAGGTGGAATCTGGCTTGTCCAAACTTCCATCCTTCAGAAATGGAGAACTCCCCTAGCCACTGAGTTCCATCTTCTTCCAAGGGCATCGACAGGATCTCGCCAAATGCTGACAGTTCCCTTAACCCCTCCCACTGGCAACTTACTGAATGGCAGAGCCAAGAAGTTTCAGCTCCTTGAGAATATATTACAATCTGGCCTCCTCTCCCAACACATGCATCCCAACAGTCAGGACTCCATGAGGAAACACAAAGCTGGGAGTTTGAGGAACAGTTGATGAGAAGACTGCTCGCAGAGGATTGGACAAGGTTAGGGGCATTGATGAGAGATGCTAAGACACCCAGACACTAGCAATAATTGGGGGGCAGATACCACCCAAAGGAGAGGAGTGAGGTTATCAGAATCTGGTGAGAGGAGGGGCCAGGGCCAGGAGGCCAGAGGAACTGGAGTCATGGAGGGACTTAGCCACAGCCAGAACCACAGAGCTGACTTAGGGGCTAGGAGAGGGATGGGAGAAATACCTCCAGCTCTCTCTCGCAGCTTTCCAACCTCTACCACTGCCTCTCATTAACTAAACTCACAGGGAAGCTAGAGGGCAGGGAGCCTATGGATGCCATTCTTACAGGTGGGCCTCCCAAGGCAGAGAGCAGAGCAGAGAAGGGCAGAGAGTGCATCTGGATAGGGGAGCGTCACCAGCCCTCTCCCACATGCCCTCCTGGACCCCTAGACTCAGTGAAAAGTGTTGTCTCCACTTTTCTGGAGCCATTTTCAGAGAGCACTGTCTCCCTCAAGAACCCTCTCCTGGGGACTAGGATCCCTACTGAGAGAGCTGGACAGGGAAGGAGAAGGAAAGTTCTCAGATAGGCCAGGATGTCAAAAGCGAAATGTAGAGAGCGCCGAAGCCTGAATGCTAACCTCATAGGCTGGGCAGTGAGATCCATCAGCGAGCTCAGGTCAGTGAGGGCCGGAGTCCAGTTCTTCCCGGAGCTGCTCCTGCTTTCTTCTTTCCATGCGGCTTGCGTGCGTGCTCAATCGTGTCCGACTCTGCGGCCCCATGGACTGTGGCCCACCAGGCTCCTCTGTCCATGGAATTCTCCAGGCAAGAATACTGAGTGGGTTGCCATTTCCTTCCCCAGGGTATCTTCCCAACCCAGGGATTGAACCCGATTCTCTTATGTCTTGGGCATTGGCAGGCAGGCTCTTTACCACTTGCGCCACCTGGGAAGCTCATTTGTGCAGCTTGAGGGGCATGTAATAATTTTCTTGGCTCCAGCATCGTGGTTCAGAGCATGGCTCTGGAGTCTGGCTCCCCGACTCCTGGCTGTTTAAACTTGGACATGTTGTTAACTTCTCTGAGCTTCAGTCCCTTCATCCATAAAATAAGAATAAATCTACTTCATAGAGTTGTCATGAGGGTTGAATGGAGGCTGAAATCAGGTGATCTGGCCACCCAGGAGCCTGTCAGAATATGACAGCTAGAATAGTGTACCATTACCGGCATATGAGCTTTTCTGGTGGGGCTTCCGTGCCTGGGGTGCAGCCTCCTCTCAGCCCCCACCTCAGCATCCCTCCCTCTGTCAGATGCTCACTATTGGCCCTGTGCCCCTGGGAAGGGCTGCTGTCTGGCTCAGCCTGCAGATTGTGGGCAGGAGAGGCTGGGGGAATGCAAATATGGCCTTATCTGAGCGTGTGCAGCTGCTCCCTTCCTTGAGTCCATCGCCAGAAACAAGGGCAGTCTCTGGGCTCCCTGGGATCCCCCAGGCTTCTTCCAGCCCTGCTGAGTCTATAACACCAGCAACAATAATGATATCCAGCAATACCTCAAGGTTTTCTATTTGCAAAGCATTTTGATTTTTATCCTCTCGTATCTTCACAATGACCCTGGATTATTATGACCCAGCAACTTTTACAGAGGAGGAAAACCAAAGCTCAGAGGATCAAGAGACTTGCCCAAGGTCACATGGCTAACTAATGGTGGAGTGAGGATTAGAACCCATGCAGTTTCACCCCAGAATTTAAGGTTCATTGTATTAGTGAGGGTGCTCCTGGCTGCAAGTAATGGAAAACTTTGACTCAATATACTTAAATAAGAAAGACTTTTATAATATCCCTATCAGGGGTTTGGAGGACATTTTGCTCTGTGGTTGGTTAATTAGTATTTCAGTAATGTCATGTAACCTGGATTCTTTCCACCTCTAAACTCATGAGAATTGTCTTCAGTCTGGCTCTTCTCAAAGTCACGAAATGGCTGCTCTCGTTCCAGGTGTCACATTCAGATATAACATCTGGGAAGATGAGTGGCTCTCCTAATTGTGTGTCTCAATTTATTTTTATTGAAGTGTAGTTGATTTACAATACTATGTTAGTTTCAGGTGTACAGCATAATGATTAGGGATTTTTGCAGATCATATTCCATTATATGTTGTTATAAGATATTGGGTATAATTCCTTGTGAAAAGTGAAAGTGTTAATCACTCAGTTGTGTCTGATTCTTTGCAACCCCATGGACTGTAGCCTACTAGGCTCAGGCTCCTCTGTTCTTGGAATTCTCTAGGCAAAAATACTGGAGTGGGTAGCCGTTTCCTTTTCTAGGGGATCTTCCTGACCCAGGGATGGAATCCAGGTCTCCTGCACTGCAGGCAGATTCTTTACCATCTGAGCCACCAGGGCAAGTCCATTAATTCCCTGTTATATACAGTAAATCTTTCTTTAAAAAAAAATTGGGTCTCATGTTTAAAACTGGGATCTAAATCCAGGAGAATCTCCTCATTCGAAGTCCTTAATTTAACCATGTCCACACAGTACCTTTTGCCATGCAAGGTAACATATTTACAGATTAGGGCCTGGATACATTTGCGCATGTGTGTATTCAGTTGCTTCAGTCCTGTACAACTCTTTGTGACCCTATGGACCATAGCCTACCAGGCTCCTCTGTCCATGGAGGACAAGAATATTCTCCAGGCAAGAATACTGGCGTGTGTTGCCATGCCCTCCTCCAGGGGATCTTCACAACCCAGGGATCGAACCCTCATCTCTTATGTCTCCTGCATTGGCAGGCAGGTTCTTTGTGTGTGTGTGTGTGTGTGTGTGTGGTATGGGGGGCAGGGAGGCGGTGTTCAGTATTCTGCTAAAACAATGCTATATGATTCCATTTATGTAAAGTTGAAAACTAGCTGAACTATTCTAATCCAGATAGTGGTTGGCCTTGAGACATGCGGCTCCTCTGATCCAGGTGCTGATCTTATCTGGGAGCTGTTGCACAGCTGTGATCACTGTGAAAGTTCAACTTCTGCACTTAGGATATATACACTTTTATGAATACACATTCAGTTCAGTTTAGTTCAGTTCAGTCACTCAGTCGTGTCCAACTCTTTGAGACCCCATGAACTGCAGCACGCCAGGCCTCCCTGTCCGTCACCAGCTCCTGGAGTTCACTCAAACTCATGTCCATCGAGTCAATGATGCCATCCAGCCATCTCATCCTCTGTTGTCTCCTTCTCCTCCTGCGCCCAATCCCTCCTAGCCTCTTTTCCAATGAGTCAACTCTTCGCATGAGGTGGCCAAAATACTGGAGTTTGAGCTTTAGCATCATTCCTTCCAAAGAACACCCAGCGCTGATCTCATTTAGGATGGACTGGTTGGATCTCCTTGTAGTCCAAGGGACTCTCAAGAGTCTTCTCCAACACCACAGTTCAAAAGCGTCAATTCTTTGGCACTCAGCTTTCTTTGACTTCAACAAATTAATTTACTTTAAAAAATCTCAGAATCCAAATTGTACCAATCTCATCAGGAGTTTGAGGGTGTTAAACATGATATGTCATGTTAAACGTTTCTTCTTAACGACAAGGAATGGAGGGCATTACCAGTTTCACAGGTTTTGCTTTTTTTTTTTTCCTTCAGAATTTATTTTGGTGTGTATTTGAAAATGATCCATGTACAAAAAATTAAATAGGATATATTTTCATAATTCAGAGCTTTACATGAATTCCATCCTTAAAGAAACTTTAAGGGGAAAGAAAAAATTCCATTTTCATTAAATTGTGTTTTTATGAGAACAAGACAGAAGTGCTGAGAAGCAGCTGAATGAATATAGATTTTAAAAATGTTACATAGTAAAAGAGAAGGGACAGGGGAAAAATGTCTTTTCCTCCCATGTGCTATACAGTAGGTTCTCATTAGTTACCTATTTTATACATAGTAGTGTGTACATTCGGAGAAGGCAGTGGCACCCCACTCCAGTACTCTTGCCTGGAAAATCCCATGGATGGAGGAGCCTGGTGGGCTGCAGTCCATGGGGTCACTAAGAGTCGGACACGACTGAGTGACTTCACTTTCACTTTTCACTTTCATGCATTGGAGAAGGAAATGGCAACCCACTCCAGCGTTCTTGCCTGGAGAATCCCAAGGACAGGGGAGCCTGGTGGGCTGCCGTCTATGGGATCACACAGAGTCGGACATGACTGAAGTGACTTAGCAGTGTGTATATGTCAATTCCAATCTCCCAATTCATTGCCCCCTTTTCCCCCTTGGTGTTCATGCATTTGTTCTCTATGTCTGTGTCTCTATTTTTGTTTTAACAAATGGTTCATCTGTACTATTTTTTTAGATTCCACACATATGTTAATATATGTTCTTTTCTTTTCTTTTTCTTACTTCCATCTGTATGATAGTCTCTAAGTTCATTCACATCTCTGCAACTGGCATGGTTTTGTTTCTTTTTATGGCTAATTAATGTTCCATTATATATATGCTGCTGCTACTGCTAAGTCACTTCAGTCGCGTCCGACTCTCTGCGACCCCAGAGACGGCAGCCCACCAGGCTCCCCCGTCCCTGGGATTCTCCAGGCAAGAACACACAGGTATATCTACTTATTACCTAATAGGTAATATAACATATATAGGTATATATACATATATATATATATAATGGAATATTTCTTAGCCATAAAAAGAAACAAAACCATGCCAGTTGCAGAGATGTGAGTGAACCTAGAGACTATCAATCTTCTTTATCCATTTCTCCATTGATGGGCATTTAGGTTGCTTCCATGTCCTAGCTATTATAAATAGTGCTGCAATTAACACCGAAGTGCATATATCTTTTGGAATTATGGTGTTCTCCATATGGCCCAGGGGTGGGCCCTGGGTCATATGGTAGTATAATCCATTTGTAGGACATATATTAAGTTAACCACTAAAATACATTCCAATATACAGCAGGTACAGACAAATATTGTTTGATTCCACTTATTCACCATAACTAGAATAGTCAAATTAATAGAGTCACGCCATACATTGGTAAATGCCAGGGACTGGGGATGGAATGGGGGTGTGGGGAGGGGGAATGAGGACTTAGTGTTTAATACAGACAGAATTTCAGTTTAGGAAAGTGAAAAATTGGAGAGATGGATAATAGTGAGAGTTGACAACAATGTGAATGTACTTAGTGCCACTGAACTGTACCATTAAATATGGTTAAAATAGTATGTTTCATATTATGTGACTTTTACCACACACACAAAAAAAAGTTTAAAAAGGGTACTAAACATTTTGTTTTAAATGTCACACAAATACATGTGACAGAGGAAAAGTCCAGATCCTCTAGGTAGATAAAGAGAATCCATAAATGTTGACATGCAGTGAGGAATTGGAGCCAGTTACCACGTGCTTGTTAAGTGGTAAGTACTTTACAAATCAACCTTCTTTGCCAGTTTCAATCTTCAAAACCAGCTTTCAAGGGAGATATTAGTCAGCTATCGTCATGAAATAGCTGTGTTACAAACTACCCCGAAACTCAGTGCCTTATTAAAACTTGTTTTCATTCCAGGGGCTAGAAAACTTTTTCTATAAAGGGCCAGATGTTATGTATTTTGGGCCTCATTGATCATACACTGCAGCTATTCAACTCAACCTTTGTAGGGAGAAAGCAGCACAGACAACACATAAAGTAATGGGCATGATTGTGTTCTAATAAAACTTTATTCACAAAAGCTGGTATAGGTTGTTTGGCCCTTGGGCTATATAGTTTTCTAACCTCTAGCCTAGTCTCAGACTTCCAGGTCTGTGAGTCAACCACAGTGTGCCTGATCCAAACTGGGCTCAGCTGGGTAGTTCTACATCAGACTGAGAACAGATGGGCTCCATTCTTGGGTCCCACAGACTTCGTACCTGCTCTGTATTCATTCTGGGGTCAGGCTGAAGGGGCTTGTTCTACTTCTGGCAGCTCACTAGAGAATAGAGACTATCCAAGGCTCACAAGCATATTTAAATGCTCCCCGTGTCACATCTGCTAGCATCCCACTAGTCAAAGCAAGCTGTGTGACCAAGTTCACCATCGGTGGGTGGAGAAGTAAACTGAGTTCACAGTGAGAGGAAGTTAGGACAAAGCGTACGGATCCATGGTTTTAATACAAGGCGGGTGTGAAGAATCTCAAACAATGACCTGCAGTGTGTATGAAGGCCATGTGTGAGACTGTGTGTGCAGAGCAGTATCTGTGTAAGAGGGTGTTTTGTGTGTGAGAGGTCCTCAGGGAATGAATCTATGACCATGTTTGTAAGAAGTTACTGGTGGGCATTTGGAAGGTGTGATATGAGATACTGTATATATGTGAACACTTGTGGGTGAACGGATCAGGTGTGCATGTCAGTGTTTATCGGGGTAGGGGGGGTATATGTGTTGGCAGGTGTGTATGTATCAGGATGCACTTGGGTGGATATGCCTGGCTATGAAAATGTCTCTGTGGGCATGTGTGTGGGTGTAGTATGTGTGTGGGGTATATGTATTGGGGTGTGTGTGTGTGTGTGTGTGTGTGTGAGATGAGTACATGCGAAGCACCAGCACACTCTGTTGGCTGGGGGGAGAGTGAAGGCAGAGACTGGGAGCAGGAGTCAGCACACGCTCCCTGGCACAGTCTCAAAACCTCTCCACTCTCACAATGGGAGTTCTTTGAAGCTAAGATTAATTTTCTTATTTAGCATTTATGTGGCACTTTGGATCTGCAGAGTGCTTTACAATTGGTTTTATTAGTTGTGCTTGCGTGTTATATATAGAAGCAACCTCAGCTGCACCCAGAACCTCTCTCCAGAGTGGTGAACCAAGCAAGACAAACTCTACCTTCTCAGTTGGCCCATTTCCGGGAACAAGTTAGGCTCTTTTGTGTACAGACCAATGTTCAGGTGGGTTGGTGGTGGTGGTGATGCTGCGGGAGGGGGTGCTCCTGTGGACCTACCCCCAAGGCTTTCCCTCATCTACTCAAGCTAATCGCCAGCTCACTTGCCTGGCTCAGCTCATTATTTGCCTAGACTAGCAGATGAGAGGCTATTTGCAAGACTGGCTTAAAACTCCTTCATCTTTTATGTTAATACATTTGTTTTTTGTACTAGCCGTTGAGGCTTAATTCCTTGCCTTAGGGCTACTAACCTGTCTTGGGTGAGTTTTCTCCCACAAAAGCAGACCCCGAGACAAGGAATTACGTGCAAAGAATTTATTAGGGAGGTAACCTCAGGAAGTATGAATGAGGGAGTAGAAAAGTGAAATGAAGAAGGGAGAAAAACCAAGAAGTGGAGTGTTACTGAGGGGATGACTGCCATGGGCAGTTAGAGCCTCGTTCTACTGAGAAACCACAGCTTAGAATCACCCTCCTAGAGAACTGAGGCATTGGGCTATTTATTCACCCACTCCCACAATGGATCAGGTGGGAGTTGCCACCTTGGCTCCCTGGGTTTTAACTCCGCTACACATCTGGGTTGAGGCCAAGCAAGCTCGCTTGTTGATGGCTGAAGACCTCAGGTTGAGAGGACAGACAGACATGTGTGTTAGAGGTGGAAAGCTTGTGCACGGGGGAATTGTTGCTGGAGCTGCAGGTGAATTCAGGTGGGCCAAGGGCATATGCGGGAGCAACAGTGTCTGCCACATACCCCTGGACTCCAGTAAAACCTTTATTTCAAGGTCACGGATTCCATTAGCAAGTTCTTGGCTCACCGTCCCTGTGGTCTGCAGCAGTGGACTCTCCTGTGACTCTGCACTGTTCTGGTTTCTCTCTCTAACTACTCCTTCTCTATTTCTCTCATTTCTTCCTTCCAAATGAGGGGGGTACTACTTCAATATCTTTGTTTTTTCTTGCCCATACGCAAGTTCACCAGCATCCAATATGATGTGCCATATAGGAAGTGATAGCCCACACCTCTCTCTCCAAGTCAGCCCCATGTTTACAGCTGCCTCGTTGAAACATTTGAACATCACTTCAGCAACTCAAACTCAGCATTTCCCAATCTAACTCATCATCTTTGATGTTCTGCTCAAATCAGCTGCATCCTCGCTTCTCAAGTTCTCTCTATGGCCAGCGGCGTTGGCATCATCTGAGAGTTTGTGGGTTCAGAATCTCAGGTCCTACCGCGGACCAACTGAGCAGGAGCAGGATTAGTATTTTTAACCAGTCCCAGGTGGTTTGTGTGCACATTAATATTTGATAAGCATTGGTCTACACTATTGATTCTCTGCATTTTATTAATGGCACCAGCACTTTACCAATTACTCAAGTCTTAAAACTTTGCAATTATTTAAATCCTAGGGATAAGTATCCACTGGTGGTGCTAGTGGTAAAGAACCTGCCCACCAATGCAGGAGATGCAGGAGACATGAGCTCTATCCTTGGCTTGGGAAGGTTTTCTGGAGTAGAAAATGGCAACTCATTCTAGTATTTTTACCTGGAAAATTTCATGGACAGTGGAGCCTGGCAGGCTACAGTCTGTAGGTGGCAAAGATTTGGACACGACCAAGCACTCACCCTAGCCTTCTCTCAAACCAGATTTCCATGTGACTGAGGTCTTACTTAAACAAATAATAGAACTGATATAAATGTGTTTCAGATAAGCATCTATAACAATCCCATTACTCATTATTTCACTTCAATAAATATTTATGGAGTTCTTGCTCAATGCCTGGCTCCATGCTATGTGATGATATAACAATGAACTAGACTCAGTCCTTATCCTCAAGGAACTGACAGTTGAGAGGAAGGAGAGACAGACACTGAGTGATAAATAGAGGATAGCTTGGAAATGGAAGAGGAGCCCTAAGGGGGCAGAGAAGTCTTTCTGGAAATGGGACATCCAGTTGGAAGAACCTGGATGATGAAAGGGCCCAGGAGTAAAACCAGGAGAAAGGGCTTTGCAGGGAGATGGCTTGTGTACACACTGGCAGATAAAGAGCAGAGTGCTTTGGGGGGATTCTCCCTTTTTCTCAGGTTTGTGACTTGGGGGAAAATCACTTCACCCCTTCCTGCTTCATTTAACTCTAACTTTGGAATAACAGATTCTCCCTTCTCAGAGTCATTGTGAAAGTTAAATAAAAATGAGCACATTTCAGACCTTCAGCTACTTGACTGGTATAAGTATTGATAATAACTTGTCAGCAACCAGAGATTGGACCTCAGTTACAGAAAAAACAATCATGGTATGGTGATGGTGGTGGATGGCGATCTCCCAAAAGGTACATCCATGTCAAATCCTTGGAAATGGTGACTATGAATTTATTTGGAAAAAAAGGACTTTGCATGTGTAATTAAGGACCTGGAGATTAGGTCATCCTGGATTTTCCAGGTGGACCTCAAATCCAAGCACCTGCTTCTCTATAAGAAGAAAATGGGACACAGAAGAGGGGAGAAGGCTATTTAAAGATGGAGGCAGAGACGGAGTTGGGGAGCACCTTTTGCCACCTCACTAAAAGATGAAAGAGGCAAGGCGAGACTCACCCTAGAGCCTTCAGAGGGAGCAAGGCCTTGCCCACACTTTGATTTTGGACTCCCTGCCATCTAAACTGTGAAAGAATACATTTCTGTGGTTTAAGTCACAAGGCTGTTATAGAAATCACAGGAAATAAATGCACATGGTTACTGGTTTTTAAGCATTCTTTATGTGCCAGGTGTGGAGTCCTCCTCAATGATGCTTTGGAATGATGACATTATTTCTGTTTCATGCCTCATAAAGGCAAATCACCTCATGCTTGGTCATTCATTCACTAATTATTGAACCACCTCTTAACTGACGGGGGTTTCCCTGGTGGCTCAGACTGTAAAGAATCTGCCTGTAATGCAGGAGATCCAGGTTCGATTCCAGGGGTGGGAAGATCCCCCAGAGAAGGAAATGGCAACCCACTCCAGAGAATCCCATGGACAGAGGAGCCTGGCAGGTTACAGTCCCTGGGATTGCAGAGTCAGATACAACTGAGAGACTAAAACTTTCTTTGCTGATTGGATGCTTTAATGGGTACTGGGGTCACAGGGGTGAGCCTTTGCTAAAGTCCAATATAGTCCTTATAAATCTATATTGGGTTGAATAGTATCCTCATCCCCAATTCATGTTCACCCTGAAACCTCAGAATGTGATTATATTTGAAAATAGACTCTTTGCATATATAATCAATTTATGATAAAGACATACTGGATTAGTGTGACCCGAATCCAGTAACTGTTGTCCTTATGAGAAATTTGCACAGAGATACACAGGCCATGGGTTGGCTGAGGCAGAGATTGGGATGATAAATCTACAAACCCAGGATGGCCAAGGGTTGCTGGCAGCCACCAGAAGCTGGAAGAGGAAAGGAACTATCTTCCCCTAAAGCTTTTTGAGAGATCGTGGCCCTGCTGACACCTGGATTTCACATTCCTGGACTCCAGAACTGTGAGATAATAAATGCCATCCGGTTTGTGATAATTTGTTAAATAACCCCTGGGAATTTAATGTGTCACTCAAGAAATTCACAATTGTTGCGCACAGGGAAGCACCACACAGGGAGGTGTGGTCACCAGTGAAGCCAGGTGGAGGTACGCAAGGGTGCTGGAGCGGGTTCTGAACGTGGGGTGGGAGTTGAGTGTGCAAAGAGAAGGACGATCTGGGTTGGAGGGGACAGAACGTAGAGGCTGGAGGAATGGACGGAAGGTCAGAGCCCAGAGGAGCACACAGCCAGCAGCGAGGGAGCCAGAGCCAGTCCCCTCCCCGCCCTTCCGCTGGGAGACTTCTCTAGCAGGAGCTGTCAGGCCAGTCTGTCTGTAGGACCATCTACCCAGCGCTCCCCTCTCCGTACCCTACTCCCCACCACCGGCAGGCAGCGTAGGATCTTTCAGCAGATAACCCTGAGTCAGAGCTCGCCTTGTCCTTGAGCACAGCGGGGGGACGCTGGGAGGAGGCACAAAAGGCGCTTTGTGAGGCAGCGCTCAGCAGCTTCTGGGCCAGGGAGCCGGCTCGCTGTGAATGGGCTGCAGACAAAGGCATCGCCGCCGACGGAGTACCTGTAATTGGAACGTCCGCGAGCTTGCAAGGGACAAAACGGAGACGAATGGTCGCGTCTTAGACTGCCCGTTGCTATGGTTTCCGCGGGGCTGCTGGGGAGTGCGGTTACCAGGCAACGGATGAGGGCCCTAGACAAAGAGAGACGGTGTGAGAGAGCGGTTTGGGGCAGGTGTGAGTGTGTGCGAGGTGGGGGGTGGAGGGTAGCGGGGAAAGCGGTGGGGAGCAGAAGGAGAGAAGATGAGAGGGAGGCAGACGCACAAGACAGGGAGATGAGGAAGGAGAGAGAGAAGGAGACGAGAGAGACAAGACAGGGCAGGGGAGGGAGAGGCAGAGATGGACAACAGAAGGACAGAGGCAGAACCATTAAACATAGTGGAGACACACAGACAGAGAATGATGGAGATGTTCATTCACCTCTGAGCACCTGCTGAGTGTCAGGTCCTGTACACTCTGGAGACAGGCCTATTAGCAAGACAGACCCGCTCCCTACCCCTGGAATTGGAGAAGCCAGACACAGAAACTGTCTCTGTCTTTGATGGAGCCAGAGGGAGGTGCTGTCTTCTCTAGAGTAACCAGGTCTTACTCTGGAGGCTGATGTCTCGCAGAAGCTTGTAACCTCTGGGTAGGGCCATTGCATTCTTCCTCCTCTCTCAGGCAGTGTCCTGTGAGGCTGTTTGTAGAAAATGATTCCTGGTTGATTGACACTGGGTCTCTCCCTTGTAGCTCTCTCATTGGCTGCCTACCATGAGGCCTGAACTTCCAAGCAAGGAAATCCTCTTCCTTTTCCAGTTCAGATTCTCAAGACAGAACCTGATTGGCTCCCTTAAATCAAGTGTACAGTCCTGGTCCGATCAACTCTGATCAAAGAAGAGGCTCCTAGGTTGTAACCTGACCAGCTATTTGTGGCCAAAGACTAATCTTGCCTGCTTTCAAAGGCTATTATAGGGAGCTCATACTTATCAAAGGAGCTTGCAGACTGACAAGTGCTAGAGAAGGGCCAGTTGTTATTTAGGTTAAAGGGAGCATCTGGAAGACAAAATATCATGGTCCTGACCCTGAGGGACATCATGGAAGAAAATTGTTACTGATAAGGGAATGAGGGAGTAAAGCAAGGTAGGGAAGTTCAGAGGATGGGTGGGCCACAATGTGTACCATGATGGAGTGAGAAAGAGGAGAGAGATGCCATTTGTTCATTAATTCATACACTCAGCCCTGTGACCCTACAATGTGCCAGGAACTGTACCAGGTGATGGAGAAGACATGACCTCTATTTTCCAAGGATGCGCAGTTCAGTTGCTCAGTTGTCTCCGACTCTTTGCGACCCCATGGACTGCAGCACACCAGTCTTCCCNTATACACACACACACACACACGTACATATATAAACATACATATGTATGTATGTATGTATATAATGCATATATACATATCTGTATACTTACATATGTATGTGTTTATGTAGAACAAATAATTTGCCACTAAGAACAGAAGAAAGCACAGAAAGAAATCAACTAACATTTATGTTTATACACAATTACACACATACTAAGAAAACACACACAAGTAGAAACACTCAGGTAAGCATAAGATTAAAAGGAATCAGATAGTCTGTGTTCCAGTTTCTGTTCTAATATTTAGTTTAGAAAAGTTACATGGCCCTTCTGAGCCTTGATACGTGTGTACATGCATACTAAGTCACTTCAGCCATGTCTGACTCTTTGTGACATTATGGACTATAGCTTGCCAGGCTCCTCTGTTCATGGGATTCTCCAGGCAAGAATACTGGAGAGAGTTGCCATGCCCTCCTCCACAGGATCTTCCCAACTCAGGGCTCAAACCCACGTATCTTATGCCTCCTGCATTGACAAGTAGGTTTCTTTACCACTAGTACCAGCTGGGATGCCCTTTGAGACTTAATATCCTTGTCAAAATAATACCATGTACTAATACCCATCGTCCCTTCATGGATCACTGCCTTGAAATGGTGAAGGGGCTTGCATAACTTAATGAAGTTATGAGCCATGCTGTGGGGCCACCCAAGATGGACAGGTCATAATGGAGAGTTCTGACAAAATGTAGTACATGTGAGGAGAGAATTGCAAACCACTCCAGCATTCTTTCCATAATAACCCCATGAAGCATATGAAAAGGCTGAAAAATATGACATCAGAAGATGAGCCATCTTTTTGGCTTAGGTTGAGATGTGTCCAATATGCTACTGAGGAAGAGCAGTGGGCAAGTACTAATAGCTCCAGAAAAAATGAAACAGCCAGGCCAAAGCAGCCAGGCAAAAGCAACAACAATGCTTAGTTGTGGATGTGTCTGTAAATGAAAGTAAAATTGAAGCTGTAAATAACAATATTGCATAAGAACTTGAAATGTTAAGTCCATGAATTAAGAGAAATTGGATGTGGTCAAGCAGTAGATGACAAGAGTGAACGTGGACATCTTAAGAATAAGTGAACTAAAATGGACTGAAATGTGTGACTTTACTTCAGATAACTAGTACTACTACATTATAGTAGAAGACTACTACATTACATCTACTACTGTGTTTAAGAATCCTTTAGAAAAAATGAAGTAGCCATCATAGTAAACAAAAGAGTCTGAAAGGCAGTACTTGGGTACATTCTCAAAAATGAGAGGTTAGTCTAGATTCATTTCCAAGGCAAACCATTCAATATCACAGTAATACAAGTCTATGGTCCAATCATTGATGCTAAGGAAGCTGAATTTGACTCATTTAATGAAGACCTACAAGACCTTCTAAAACTAACACCAAAAAAGATATGCTTTCCATCATAGGGGATTCGAATGAAAAGTAGGAATTCGAGAGATACCAGAAATAACAGGCAAATTTGGCCTTGGAATACAAGATAAAGCAGGTCAAAGGCTCATAGTTTCCTCCAGAGAACACATTAGTCATAGAAAACACTATTTTACAACAACACAAGCAATGACTCTACAAATACACATCACTAAATAGTCAATACCTAAATCAAATTGATTACATTATTTGCATCTATAGATGAGGATGTTTTATAGAGTCAGCAAAATCAAGATCTGGAATTGACTGTGGCTCAGATTCTGAGCTCCCTATTCCAAAATTCAAGCTTAAATTGATGAAAGAAGAGAAAACCACTAAACCATTCAGGTATGACCTATATCAAATCCCCTATGATTATACAGTGCAGGTGTTGAATAGATTTAAAGAATTAGATCTAGTAGACAGAGTGAAGAATTATGGACAGAGATTCATACCACAGCACAGGAGGTGGTGATCAAATCACCCCAAAGATAAGCACACAAGAAGGCGAACTGTTTGTCTGAGGAGGCTTTACAAGTAGATGAGGAAAGAAGAGAAGTAAAAACCATGAAAGACAAGGAAAGATACACCCAGTGTAGAATTACATATAATATCAAGGAGAGATAAAAAGGCCTTATTCAAAGAAAAATGCAAAGATAGAAGGAAACAATAGAATGAGAAAAGCAAGAGATATTTTCATGGAAATTGAAAATATCAAGGGAGAATTTCATGAAATGATGGGCACGATAAAGGACAGAAATGGCAAGAACATAACAGGAACAGAAGAGATTAAAAAGAGAGGGTAATTTTATGCAGAAGAACTATAGAGAAAAGGTCTTAATGACACATACAATCATGATGGTGTGATCACTCACCTGGAGACAGACATCCTGGAGTGTTAAGTCAAGTGGATCTTCAATTCTGTTCAGTCACTCAGTCGTGGCCGACTCTGCGACTCCAAGAATCTCAAAACACCAGGCCTCCCTGTCCATCACCAACTCCAAGAGTTCACTCTAACTCATATTCATCGAGTCAGTAATGTCATCCAGTCATCTCATCCTCTGTCATCTCCTTCTCCTCTTGTCCCCATTGCCTCCTAGCGTCACAGTCTTTTCCAATGAGTCAACTCTTCACATGAGGTGGCCAAAGTACTGGAGTTTCAGCTTTNAGGAGGTGGTGATGGACAGGGAGGCCTGGTGTGCTGTGATTCATGGGGTCGCAAAGAGTTGGACATGACTCAGCGACTGAACTGAACTGAAATATATATATATGAATTAAAAATAAATAGTTCATAATTCTAATATGAATGAGAATTAAATATATATGAGTAAATGAATGATGAGATTTTTGACATCAAATAGACTTGAGTTTTGAATCTATCTTGTCATTTGTTAATAGCTGGTATGGGCAAATCCCTTAACCATACTAGCTTTCTTGTCCTTACATGTAAAGTAATACAAGTACTTCCTTACAGATTTATTGTGAGTATTGGATAAATGAATGCATGCAAAATAGGTGTGTCACAACAACTTTCACTATTATTGGCAGCAGTAGTAGAGGAGCAAAGTATTTTAAGTATTTATGAAAGTGAAGAGTTTTTTCTTTCCTTTATAAAACCCAGGACATGTAATTATTGAAGGGATTCAGAGTGATGTATTGGTGAAAGTGGCATCCACCAACCACAGTGAAAACCCAGACATCTTTCCTTCATGTATTAATAATTCAGCATTAGTTACGCATGTACTATGTTCCAGGACAGGTCCATTGCTAGCAGTAGGGAAGAAAGAGTGTACAGGAAAAACACGATGCCTATTTCAATGGGTTTTTCAGTCTGTTGTGAAGACAGACCCATTTTATTATTTTCAATTTAATTTTTTATTGAAATGTAATTGATTTGCATTATTGAGTTACTTCTAGCTGTATGACAAAGTGATTCAGTTTTACATATATATATATTTTTCAGATTATTTCCTCATAGGTTATGACAAAATACTAACTATACTAAGTATAGTTCCCTGTGCTATACGGTAGGTGCTGGTTGATTATGTTGTATAGAGTAGTGTGTGTATGTTATTCCAAACTCCTGATCTATCCCCCACTTCACCTTTGGAAACTGTAGATTCGTTATGTCTGTGGGTCTATTTCTGGTTTGTATATAAGTTCATCTGTATCATTTTTTTTAAGATTCTACATATNTATAGAGTAGTGTGTGTATGTTATTCCAAACTCCTGATCTATCCCCCACTTCACCTTTGGAAACTGTAGATTCGTTATGTCTGTGGGTCTATTTCTGGTTTGTATATAAGTTCATCTGTATCATTTTTTTTAAGATTCTACATATAAGCAGTGTCATGTACTATTTGTCTTTGTCTGGCTTGCTTTACTGAGTCTAATAATCTCTGAGTCTCTCAATATTGCTGCAAATGGCATTATTATTTTTTATGACTGAGTCATATTTCATTGTATATATGTAACACATCTTTATTCATTCATCTATTGATGGACATTTAAGTTGCTTCTATGTCTTGGCTATTGTGAATAATACTGCTATGAACACTGGGATACATATATCTATTCACAAAGACAGGCCCATTTTAAACAAACAAATAACATAATTAGTAACAGTACTGTAGAACTATAAATCGCTATATACTTTAAGTACTACAGAGTACTTTATAGTACTATTATAAAGAATAAACAGAATTCTGAGGTAATATCCTTGTGGCAGAGGAATCAAGGAATGCCTCACTGAGGAGGTGATCTTTAAGCTGAGATCCAGGGGGATATGAAGGAGCCAACCATATGCTGGGTGGAGGCACCCAGAGTGTGTGCAAAGGCTTTGAGGGAAAAAGACATGTGGTTTCTTAATGATCAGCAGCAACAGGAAATTGTCCTGTTGCAAATCAGGAGTTATGATGAATTCATGCTTGTGTAGATTTATATTTGTATCATCAAACTAATTGGCATTTCAAGAAGTTATAAACCCAATGATTTTAGTATTTTTGAAAAAAGATGCCATCTGTGTACTCAAAAAAAAAAAAGAGAAACAGAACTTTTGGCTTCTTATTCAGAGTGTTAATGTAAAAGGCTGGATGTGTGTGCTACCTGGTCCTTGTAAAAGGAGAGGCAGGACCTAAAAATAATAACACTATAAGTAGATATTAGGTTAGGAAGCTCTGAAATAGACATTATGGGACTCACAGTCATATATTCTTTCTATTTTATATTATACCATATCTGGGTCATCGTAAAATACCCAGAATAAAATTTTTGTCTTTGGAGAGCCACATTTAGGTCGGCTACTTTCCACAGGGATGCTAGATTGCTCCTGGGAGCAATGCTCCACGGCAGGATGAAGACCAGAGTGCCTTTGGAAATAGAAGGAGACAAAGGAATTGGATTCAGAGATAATACCCTCATCCTCACTTAAAATACAAAAAGTCCAATAACCACCAAAATCTCCGAAAACCTAATAGCACTTCTAATAGCTCTTCTGAAATACCTCCCCTCCCCTCAGGACCTAGCAATCTTCCCAGAGTTATGTGAAATGTATTTTCAAAAAGCACTGTCTAAACCAGTGCTTTTTCTACTCTTTCATTTCCACACCACACCTGTAAAACTGGTTCAGCTTTACAGCTCCGTTCTGGTAAATACATTTAACTCTCAATTACCTTCACCAATGAAGGGGAGCATTAGTGCAGATAATTGAAGTTGGTGAATAACCTGCTCCATTGGGCTGTAGCCAGCTCCTCCTATCCAGGCAGAATATATATATATATACATACACAAATTTTTTTTTTTTTTTTTTAATGAGGAGAGAAAACAGAGCCTATGCTCTGAGGAAGAGTCTTAGCTGAAAGAGGATCTTGTCTCCTTAACTCTAGTTAGGTTGTGATCAAGTCTACAGGCCTAAAGACTTCAAGGCATACTTGGAGTAGCTCCCTGTCATTCCACCCCAAAGACCTTCATCTCCATAGGAAATTGTATGTCCCAGAATTAAAGATGAGCTATTTAAGATCCCAAGATGACTGGGCAAGTGGACACCAAACAAGCACACCAGCATCCATATAACTCTCAATAAACCTATGATTTAGTTCTGCTCTTGAAGAAATGGACTCACAGTCTCCCAGGCCTCTTTTCTACTTCACGTTTTTTTTTTTTTTTTTTTTATCATTGTGTTATCACAGAGCAGCTATTCGTATCTAGGGCATTTCTCTCCTTGAGGAATGTCAACAGAGGCTGTCCAAGTTTTAATAGACTCTTTAAAAAAATAATTAATGTCACCAAAGTTCTCAAGACAGAATGGTATCTTTTGTGCAGGGCTCTGGGAGGTGATGACTCATAGCAGCAAAGATGGCTGACATGAAGTGATCAATGGAAAAATCGTGATTCAATCAAATGGTTCTGCCAGGATCCTAACCCCCCAGAGCGGAGTTCAGTCCATTGAAAAGATCATCACGACCCCAGGACTGAGCTCCTGCAGACTATGCGATCGATCAGAGCCTTTCTCCTTCTCCCCAGCTGCTCTCCATCCACTGCCGGGCTCTCTTTCTCTTCCCCTGTCTTCATCCAACTTCATTTCACTTTTACACAATTTTCCCTGTCCTTCTGTGCACCTCTTCCTGACATTAGCTTTTGCTTACCTTCCTGAGTCCTGTTTCCTATGCCCGCTCTTTCTTTTATAGAATTCCTTGCCTAATTTACTCCCTAAATCTTATTTTTAATACCTTCCTTTGCTTCCCACCCCAATATTTTCACTTTCTTCACTCCCTTCTGCCTTAGCATTCTGCATTCTGATTAGATGCCATATGTATAACAAGGTAGACAGATGCTTTGCTGTTAAACTAAAGGGCTTTTTAATCTACCAGAACAGAAACCACGAGCTTTCTTTTTGTTTGGGGACATCAGCAATTCATGGCAAAGGGCTTAGGAATACAAATGAGGGTTTTTTCTTCCAGCAGCATGGAGTCTCAGCATGTCTCTCTTACTCTCTCCTTACTTCACTTGATCTGCAAAGTAAAACCTTGCATATGGGAGGGATTCATAAATACTGCTAATGACACTTAAATGTCTGTATACACAGTGCTTTCATGAGTGGAACGAGTGGAGGTGGCTGGTGTCTGTCCATGACTGTCAAGTCATTTTACCTATTGATTCATTTACATTTTTTTTTTCAGTCTGTGACCATTGACAATTCTATTTTGATGGGCTTCTTAGGTTGCAATTTCCCCATTCTTTATTCAAATTGCAAGTGCTTCCTTTTCTTTCTGGCAGTCACTTTGTAACAAGGCATGTCTTCTGAGTAAATAGTGAAGGCACACAGACAGCCTGTCAGACCACATAACCAGGTAGGTCATGCTAGGGTGCCTTTTCTGACAACCATGACCCTGTAGGGTTCTCTTGGTGCTAACTCTGATTCGAAAGAGAAAAATGTGAGGAGAGGTGTCAGCAGTTTGAGGGCAATGCCCCTCAGATGAAGCCTCTTCTGACCCCAGAGTGCTTGGAGGGGAAGCCAGCTTCCATCTCTCTTTGGGGTAGCATGGCTTATCTCCCATGGGAATGGTGCCCTACTTCTGCCTGCCAGTGGATGACAGTGTGGAGTTATGAATAAGGCTGCTATGGACGCCAGATGTCCAAGTCACACCTTGAGCCCTTTGCACAGAGTCTGTGTCCTCAAGTCACCAAGAGTACTGTGGGACTTCAAGTAAGATGATATTTCAGGGTCCCTCATCCCTTTCTGTTCTTGCTTTTCTGGTAAAAGAGTTTAATGATGTCAACTTTTCTGATCAGTGTGCTGATGATCTTCCTTAATGGCAGGTGTCTGGTTGTTCCCTTCCCGCACCCCTCCCCCAACCTCTTTTTTTCTATCTGCCTTCTTGGTACCTCCTGATTGTACAAGCCCAGAAGTCTTCACTCCCTAGTACTACTGGAACACCAGTCCACCTCCTCTGGTGACAAAGGAGCACCAAAGACCTTGCCTATCAGAATCCAGCTGACCACAGTGGCCCCACTGTGCAGATTCCAGTACCGAGTGTTAGGAAGGCTTTTGTGTGACATGGCGGTTCAAGGTTTTTCTGACTTGTGCAAAGTGACATCGATGTTGGAAAATACAGTCCTACAATATTTACCTCTGACTGCCTAGCAAACAAGTTCTTAACCAAAGAAGCTGCAGGCATGGATTTCTTGAAACCAAGTGACATTTTTCTTAACTGTACTTTACTCTCTGCTGATATTTTTAAACTGATTCGTAACTTTGTCCTTTGTATTCACATATTTCTCAGTTTTTGGTTTTGCTACTGCCTGGCTTTCCCTAAAAACTCCAGGAAGGGAAATAGAGCAATTGATAGTTTCCTTATATTAGAGATGCACAAACTAAGGAATAGGCAAGGACACAGCCTTTCCCACAGAGAAATTCAAATACAGTAAATGACTACAATTGAAGAGCCAATCATATATGACCTGTGATTTTTTTTTTTTTTTTTTGTTAGAGGGAGAAAAAAGTTCATGTTTTCTGCATGAGTAAGATTTCACACTCACTCTAGCCAGGTGCCATGGGATTCAGAAAGGGCCACCTGTTATGAAGGTGACATAGGTCAGGAGATAATTCTCAGCTGTTCCAACAAATAAACATCAACGTCACAGGTCACTTCTTTGACTTTCTCTTTGTATCTGTAGCACCTTGTGGTACAGCCAGGCTGTTTATTCCATTTTAATTGTGCAAACCTGGCCTTTTTCTGCCTGTACTTCTTTTATTAGCTTGTTTCTGCTACAGTTAACAATGAACACTGATGAAAAGGAATGACTGCTGCATAAGCCTGGTGGCCAACAAGAGGGGCTTGTGCTTGAACTTGCAGGGGTGATGGAAAGCCAACAGCCGAAAGTGAGGCTGGCCAGGAGGGCAGGAAGTTAGCAGGATGGCTGCCCTCATAGAACCTGGCAGAGCTCGTGGCTCAGTGGAGTTCATGGTAATTTTATTTCTCACAAAGGAACCCCTCTGGTCAGCCAGGAGGCCCAGCAGATCAGGTCCTTGGTTTTCTAAGAACAACAGGTTAAGTGACATGGAAATCCCTAGCCCTTCATGCACAGTAGGAAGTGCAGAAACCGACCATCTCAGCACAGTAAGCTCCATCCTTCCTTTGCCAAGCAGTGGTCTCCCTGAGGCACAGAATCACCAAGTCACAGATCCTTAGCTCACTAAGCTATTCTGGTTGCTTTGAGTTAGCGCTCCCTTCCCTGTTCCTCTCTGAGATAGCTTTCTCCACCCCCACACACTTCAGAACTTCTGTTCACTTTCAAGTTTCTTTCTTTCTTTTTTTTTTTTTTTGGTTCTTTTGTTAAGATCATTTCTCTTCAAGTCTTTCAAAGCATCTTTGAGGATTCTCAGAGACACAAAAACTCTTTTCAGATTGTAGTCCTGGTTATTTCAAGGAGGTGGCTGAGCAGGTCTGTGTGTGCCTATGTGCATGTCGCCCCCTGCATCTAAAGTGTGTGACGCTAGCTGCCAGTGTGCTGGGCTATGTAACAGGCACGATGGATTGANTTCTCAGAGACACAAAAACTCTTTTCAGATTGTAGTCCTGGTTATTTCAAGGAGGTGGCTGAGCAGGTCTGTGTGTGCCTATGTGCATGTCGCCCCCTGCATCTAAAGTGTGTGACGCTAGCTGCCAGTGTGCTGGGCTATGTAACAGGCACGATGGATTGATCCAGGGCAGACACCCTGTGCTGTTTTCAGGGACCTATCACAGGGTAGATAGGTTTTCATTTTGACACTGTGCTTCTTTGTCTCTGTAAACTTGTAGAAGTTAAAACACCAATTTCTTCTCTGTAAGGTCAAGATAGTATAGTATATTCGTTGGCTCAGAGGTAAAAATAATAATAAGCATGATTTATTTTTGTTAAACTGATTTTACATTACTCTTTTTTATTGATATATAATTTACAGTGTTGTTTTAGTTTCAGCTCAGTTCAGTCNCTCTCACATCCATACATGACCACTGGAAAAACCATAGCCTTGACTAGATGCACCTTTGTTGGCAAAGTAAAATATCTCTGTTTTTTAACATGCTATCTAGGTTGGTCATATTTTTTCTTCCAAGGAGTAAGTGTCTTTTAATTTCATGGCTGCAGTCATCATCTGCAGTGATTTGGAACCCCCCAAGATAAAGTCTGACACTGTTTCCCCATCTATTTCCCATGAAGTGATGGCACTGGATGCCATGATCTTAGTTTTCTGAATGTTGAGCTTTAAGCCAACATTTTCACTCTCCTTTTTCACTTTTATCAAGAGGCTTTTTAGTTCATCTTCACTTTCTGCCATAAGGGTGGCATCAACTGCATATCTGAGGTTATTGATATTTCTCCTGGCAATCTTGATTCTAGCTTGTGCTTGTTCCAGCACAGAATTTCTCATGATATACTCTGCATAGAAGTTAAATAAGCAGGATGGCAATATACAGATTTGACGTACTCATTTTCCTATTTGGAACCAGTGTGTTGTTCCATGTCCTGTTCTAACCTGCATATAAGTTTCTCAAGAGGCAGGTCAGGTGGTCTGGTAGTCCCATCTCTTGAAGAATTTTCCATAGTTTATTGTGATTCACAAGTGGGTCTTCGGTTCAGTTCAATTCAGTCACTCAGTTGTGTCTGACTCTTTATGACCACATGAATCACAGCATTCCAGGCCTCCCTGTCCATCACCATCTCCCGGAGTTCAGTCAGACTCATGTCCATTGAGTCAGTGATGCCATCCAGCCATCTCATCCTCTGTCGTCCCCTTCTCCCCCTGCCCCCAATCCTCCCAGCATCAGAGTCTTTTCCAATGAGTCAACTCTTCACATGAGGTGGCCAAAATACTGGAGTTTCAGCTTTAACATCATTCTTTCCAAAGAAATCCAAGGGCTGATCTCCTTCAGAATGGACTGGTTGGATCTCCTTAGGAAGCATTATTACAAACAATCCTAATGGAGGTGACAGATTTCCATTTTAGCTATTTCAAACCCTAAAAGATGATGCTGTTAAGGNCTTTCCAAAGAAATCCAAGGGCTGATCTCCTTCAGAATGGACTGGTTGGATCTCCTTAGGAAGCATTATTACAAACAATCCTAATGGAGGTGACAGATTTCCATTTTAGCTATTTCAAACCCTAAAAGATGATGCTGTTAAGGTGCTGGACCTGATATGTCAGCTAATTTGGGAAATTTCAGCAGTGGCCACAGGACTGGAAGATGTCAATTTTCATTCCAACCCTAAAAGAAGGACAATGCCAAAGAATGTTAAACTATAAAAGAATTGTGCTTATTTCAGATGCTAGTAAAAGTTTGTTAAAAATCCTTCAAGTTAGGCTTCAGCAGTACCTGAACTGAGAATTTCCAGATGTACAAGCTGAATATAGAAAAGGTAGTATAACCTGAGATCAAATTTCCAACATTCATTGGATCATAGAGAAAGCAAGGGAATTTCAGAAAAACATCTACTCCTGCTTCATTGGCTACATGAAAGCCTTTGACTGTGTGGATCACAACAAACTGTGGAAAATTCTAAAACAGAATGGAATACCAGACCACCATACCTGTCTCCTGGGAAACCTGTATGTGTGTCACAGTGCAACTTTGAAGAACTGACTAAATCAAAATTGGGAAAAGAATAAGATAAGGCTTCAAATTTAACTTATATGTAGAGTACATCCTGCAAAATGCTGGGCTGGTTGGCTCACAAACTGGAATAAGGATTTCTGGGATAAATATCAACAACCTCAGATATGCAGGTAATGCCACTCTATCGGCAAAAAGTGAAGAGAAACTAAAGAGACTCTTGATGAGAGTGAAAAAGAGAATGAAAAAAACTCTCGTGGATTTGAAGTTCAGTATTTCTAAGCCTACAGGTATAAAATACACACTTTCCAAGAGAGAAACAAAAAGAAGACAGATATCAACATTTGAAACACTGCAAAGATGATGGACACTCCCAGAAAGATACATCTGACTTGGCAGAATGGTCTTCACCTCCTTTTTCCACAAGATTGTGCAATGGACTTTGACAGTGGGGAATTGTTGCTGGGACAAAGCCAATTCTGACTCCATGTTGGAAACTGTTTCTTTGACTTGCTTTTGCTGCTCTTACTATTATATTGCTATTGTTGTTGTTCAGTCACCCAGTCATGTCTGACTCTTTGCAACCCCATGAACTGCAGCACACCAGGCCTCTTTGTCCCTCACTATCTTCCAGAGTTTGCCCAAATTCACATTCATGACATTGTTGATTCCATCCAGCCATCTCATCATTTGATGCCATCTTCTCCTTCTGCCCTCAATCTTTCTCGGCATCTGGGACTTTTCCAATGAATTGTCTGTTCACATCAGATGAGCAAAATACCAGAGCTTTAGCATCAGTCCTTCCAATAATTTGGCCACCTGATGCGAAGAACTGACTCATTTGAAAAGACTCTGATGCTGGGAAAGATTGAAGGCAGAAAAAAAGGGGATGACAGAGGATGAGATGGTTGGATAGCATCACTGACTCAATGGACATAAGTTTGAGTAAACTCCAGGAGTTGGTGATGAACAGGGAAGCCTAGCGTAATGAAGTCCATGGGATTGCAAAGAGTCAGACACAACTGAGTGACTGAACTGAGCTGAACCTGTGAACACAAGAGATTGGCACAAACCTGCCCAAGGCTTGGGGCTTCCCTGCTGGCTCCGGTGTAATTTGCCTGCAGTACCAGAGACACAGGAAACACGGGTTCGACCTTTGTGTTAAAAGATCCACTGCAGGAGGGTATGGGAACCCACTCTAGTATTCCTGCTTGGATAATCCCATGGACAGAGGAGCCTGGTTGGTTACAATCATGGGGTCACAAAGGACCAGACAGAACTGAAAAAACTGCACAGACATTCCAAATGCTAGCCATTCCCTTGGAGATATTTTGTTATACTAAAGACCATTTCACTCTATTTTCTCACTGTCTCTCACTCTTTATTCTGCCTTGTGAGTTTAATTCCTCATTGTTTCTTTCTCTCTGATCTATAAAAGAAACTGGCATCCAGATTCTGATAATATGATTATTTTGAGGCACTAGCCTGCCATCTTCTTTGTTGGCTGCTTTCTGAATAAAATTGTTTTCCTTGTCTCGGGGGGGGGGGGGGAAGCTTAAAACTTACCTGTCAAAAAATAAGATCATGGGATCCAGTCCCATCATTTTATGGCAAATAGGAAGGGGAAAAGTGGAATCACTGACAGATTTTATTTTCTTGACCTCCAAAATCACCTGAGATGGTGACTGCAGCCATAAAATTAAAAGATGCATGCTCCTTGAAAGAAAAGCTATGACAAAACTTCACAGCATATTAAAAAGCAAAGACGTTACTTTGCCAACCAAAGTTCCTATAGTCAAACTATGGGTTTTCTAGTAGTCATGTGCAAAGTGAGAGTTGGACCATAAAGAAGGCTGAGCACCAAAGAATTGATACTTTCAAACCGTGGTGCTGGAGAAGACTCTTGAGATTCCCTCCCACTTCAAAATAGATCAAATAGTGAATCTTAAAGGAAATGGTGACTGCAGCCATGAAATTAAAAGATGCTTTCTCCTTGGAAGAAAAGTTATGACCTAGATAGCATATTCAAAAACAGAGATTACTTTGCCAACAAAGGTCTGTTTAGTCAAGGCTATTGTTTTTCCAGTGGTCATGTATGGATGCGAGAGTTGGACTGTGAAGAAAGCTGAGCACCAAAGAATTGATGCTTTTGAACTGTGGTGTTGGACAAGACTCTTGAGAGTGCCTTGGACTGCAAGGAGATCCAACCAGTCCATTCTGAAGGAGATCAGCCCTGGGATTTCCTTGGAAGGAATGATGCTAAAGCTGAAACTCCAGTACTTTGGCAATCTCATGAAAAGAGTTGACTCATTGGAAAAGACTCTGATGCTGGGAGGGATTGGGAACAGGAGGAGAAGGGAATGACAGAGGATGAGATGGCTGGATGGCATCACTGACTCGATGGAAGTGA
>SJYV01009037.1:1577635-1606410 GCA_006410875.1 Neotragus pygmaeus | reverse complement strand
GCCTCCCGCGGCCCGATTCTCCAAAACGCTCTGCAGCCCGCGCCTCCCGCGGCCCGATTCTCCAAAACGCTCTGCAGCCCGTGCCTCCCGCGGCCCGATTCTCCAAAACGCTCTGCAGCCCGCGCCTCCCGCGGCCCGATTCTTAGAAAGCACTGCCGCTTGCGGCTCCCGCGGCTCCCTTCCCAACCCCCACTGCTAGTGGCGGATGCAGGTGGCCGCACTGCTATCCCACTTGGGGATTTGCTGTAGGGCTCGTAATCTGTTGGTTTTAGTTATTATCTACTTTTCCTTCCTGTCATTTTGCCCTCCATGCTTCCAAGGCTTGCCTCAGACGGCTGCGAGAATGTTTCCTGGTGTTTGGAAACCTCTCTTTTTAAGAGTCTCTTCCCCGGGGGGGAATTCCCTTTCTTTCCCGGGATGGAGCTCCCTCCCTACCTCTTTTGTCTCTATTTTTTTGTCTTCTATACCTTTCCTACCTGTTTTTGAAGCCAATGATCTGCTTTGCTGGCTGCCCAAAGACCTCTGCCAGCCTTCAGAAGTTGTTTTGTGGAATTTACTCAGCGTTGGATTGTTCTTTTGATGAAATTGTGTGGGAGAAAGTGGTCTCCCGTCTTATTCCTCCGCCATCTTCCCCTTCTTATAGAGTTTTATGGTTGCAGATCTTACATTTAACTCTTTAATATATTTATGAATAGATTTTTGTGTATGGTGTAACACATGGGTTCAGTTTCACTCTTTTGTGTGTGGCAATCCAGTTTTCCCAATACTATTTATTGAAAAGAGTATCCTTCCTTTCCCCATTGTGAATATATTCCTGACTCCCTTACTAAAAATTAGTTGATTATGTATATCAGGATTTACTTCTGAGGTTTCCACTGTGTTCCATTGGTCTATGAGTCTATTTTTATACCAATGCCATACTGTTCTGATTAGTATAGCTTTGTAATATAACTTGAAATCATCAAGTGATACCTTCTACTCTGTTCTTTCTCAAGGTTCTTTTATTTGGGATCTTTTGTGATTCCATACAAGCACTGCTGCCAATGAAGCTTGTGGTGGTGCTGGAATTCCAGCAGAGCTATTTAAAATCCTAAAAGATGATGCTATTAAAGTGCTGCACTCAATTTGTCAGCAAATTTGGAAAACCCAGCAGTGGGCACAGGACTGGAAAAGGTCAGTCCTCATTCCAATTCCCAAGAAGGGCAATACTAAAGAAGGTTCATACCATCAGACAATTGCATTCTTCTCTCATGCTAGGAAGGTTANCTGCACTCAATTTGTCAGCAAATTTGGAAAACCCAGCAGTGGGCACAGGACTGGAAAAGGTCAGTCCTCATTCCAATTCCCAAGAAGGGCAATACTAAAGAAGGTTCAAACCATCAGACAATTGCATTCTTCTCTCATGCTAGGAAGGTTATGCTCAAAATCCCCCAAGCTAGGCTTCAGCCTTACATGAACTGAAAACTCCAGATGTTCAGGCAGATGGGTTTAGAAAAGGCAGAGGAACTAGAGATCAAATTGCCAACATTCTCTGGATCATAGAGAAAGCAAGGGAATTCCAGGAAAACATCTAACTCTGTTTCATTGACTATACTAGTCTTTGACTATGTGGATCATAACAAATTGTAGAAGCAACAATTAGAACCCTGTATGGAACNAGTGCTTATCAGAGTTTGAAATGATTGCCCACTTGTCTCTTTAAATGTGGTTGGTCTGTCCCAGTGGGTTGTGATATCCTGTGGGCAGCAATCATCCCTATCTTACTGACCATTGACTTCCCTGTCCCAATTCATTAACCTTATATTAATTAAGGGTTTGTTTTATGCTAAGCACTTTCCTAGAGATTGTAGATATAGCAAAGAAACAAGCAAATCCCTGCCTTCATGCCACTTTAGTTGGGAACATGAAAGATAACTAAAATATCACTATATGGTGTGGTAGACATTGGCAAGTGTTAAGGAATATGATAAATCATGGAAAAGGAATAAGGGAGGACTACAATTTTAGATAGAAGGGCCAGGAAAGGTCTCGCTGTGGACAGATTCAGGAAAAATGCTAGAAGTAGAGAGAAGGGGAAGTGCAAAGGCCCTGAGATGGGAGCTCAGCTGGTGTTTGAGAAATAGGGAAAAGGTCTTTGGGATGGAGTGGAGCAAGTGAGGAGAGACTGAAAGTGGGTCAGAGAGTTGACTGAGGACCATGTATAGGGCCAGTGTAAGGAAGTGATGATCTTAGTCGTAGTGGGCCAAGAATGTCTGGAGAAAAGGAGAGACGGATGGGTTTTAATAGGATCATTCTGAATGCTGAGCTGAGTTTAGCTTGAAAAGGGGCTCCAGCAGAAGCAGAGAGACTGATTAGGCGACAATTCCAAGAGTCCAGGGATAATGGCGACTCAATAAGTACTTATTTAAATGAATAAGTAAATGCACTTGTGCACACTCTTGGAAGACCACGAGTCTCTAGGTATTTAGTTTGCGTGTCAGCACAACAGTGTTCTGGAATCAGGGCTTCTTCCCTGCATTTCTTTGTATTCAGGAACGATATCTGTCTTGTTGCCATCAACCTTGGACCGCAAGAGACGAAATGGTGATGGTGATGGATAAAGCCAGAGAGATTGATGATACAAGACACTAAGCCAGTGTTGCTGTAAAGTAGTGCCCCGCTTTTATCTGTGAAACAGGCATTTCTTTCTCCTTCATCACCTAGTAGCAAAATGACTATCATTTTTAATACAGAAAGAAAAATAGGAAGACAAAAAGAAGTGGGAAAAAATATCAAGAAAGTGCTGTCAGCATATAGAGTGCCTTCAAGAGCTGTTGGTCATCACGGCTCTGGTTGAGATGAGCTTGTCATTTTACTTCCTTATCCTGGGAACAAAGGAGAAATCTCTCAGGGTTCTTATCATTAAGGAATGCCTTTGTCTAGTGTGCCTGATTCATAACAATCTGCTAAATATTTAACTACCAGCATAATGACTTTAATTAATGACAGTGGCCACAACTTCAAGAATAACTAGGTCTTTGAGAGTTCTGAACCGTAATCTGTCTGAAAATCAGCATTAGTGACTGGAGAAAGACCTGAAACTATTCAGACAAGAATATTCCTGATCACTTGATGTGATAAAAACAAGTTATTTAGAATTTCATAAAATCCAAGCAATAAAAGAATACAAAATTACTCTGAAAGGAAAACTATTATAATAAGTGATGAGGAAAAGAAAACTAAGGAAAAAATTTGAATTTANTGATCACTTGATGTGATAAAAACAAGTTATTTAGAATTTCATAAAATCCAAGCAATAAAAGAATACAAAATTACTCTGAAAGGAAAACTATTATAATAAGTGATGAGGAAAAGAAAACTAAGGAAAAAATTTGAATTTATGGTCACAGGTCTGTGGTCACATTAATAAAGCATACTCAACTCATTGTGTACAGCCTTTCTCACCTCCAGCTCTTCTCCAAATATAGAAGAGCATTCATGGGAAATGTATTGAAGGGGAAAAGGGGAGGGCTGCAAAGCAGCTCCCTATATATTGATTGCCAAAGAGTTAGTTGAATCTAATCTTTGTTCCTGTTTTTTCATAGCATAGAAATGTCATCTCTGGTTTAGAGTGAACCTTTCTGGATTGGAGATAATATTTTTAAACCAGAAAATGAGATCTGAAACAGTTTTTTTCTGCCAACAAGAGGAAGAAAAAAATTCAAAAAAGCAAAATTGAACCTTTAAGTCCTGAATATCAGAAAGAGATTTTTTTTTCTTTCCAATATACCCATATAGTTACAGACTGAACATTGCAAGGGTGATGGTTCAATGGTATATTGTGTTGCAAAAATAGCCCATCCTACCCCAATAATCTGACCATTTTTATTAATCTAGGCCTCCTACAAAATACTTGGAAGCATTTTCTAAAGCTATCCTGGTTCCCATTTATTTTCCACCAGAGTCGGTACCCATTTTCTAGAAGCGGCGATAGGCTGTAAGAATGTTCTCTGTGGGAATGATTGAGCACTACTCTAAAGTTGATGATGTTTCTGCCAAGCCCCCATATGTCTTAAGTTTTCCAAATGGACATATAAAACATAATATATTGTTGTTTCTTTCAAAAGCCTGAACTTGCAGAATATTTCTGGTAGTAAGCATCACAGGCCAGTACTCTGTCACATCCTGACTACTGTGTGATATTTAATGATCTAAAGTAACAGATAAGTGGAGGGAAATAATGCTAAAGAGAGGAAGTATAGAAAAGAAGAGAAGAGTGAAACAGATGTGAGATATTTGAGGATGAGCAGCATGTGGAAACGAAGAGGAAAGTAATCACCTGAGTTTTTTGTTGTTTTTCTTTTCTTTTTTATCGTTCAGTGTTTCTGAAAGCACTAGTATACTGTATCAGGTACTGAGCTCCTCTTGCCAAAAATTAAAGAGGAAAAACACAAATAAATTCTAAAATAAAGGTGACGAAAGAAAGGAAAGAATGGCAAGGGAAAATAAAGTAGCAATTTGTAAAGCGATACAGTTGAAAGATGCTGGTGATTTGAAGGAGGAAGAGAGATGCACAGAGAGACTAGAAATGAAGGAGAGAGGAAGCACCTGAAACAAACAACAGATAGAAAAATGAAAAAGGGACAGAGTCCCTGATGACAGCTGGGAACAGCTTGAGAAAGGTCATGGATGCCCTCTGGGCTCCCAGCTACACAAAGCTGCAGTGAACTGTCAGGGCAGATAAACAGGGAAGAGTGGGAGTGAATACAACGAACAACTTGCTTGTCATCTGGGAAGGGGGCTGAAATGAATTTCTCGTCATTTTCAGATTGTCAGGACTTAGAAGGGAGACACACCTTGGCCTCATGAGCAAACAGCGAATGGAGAAGTGGAGAAGGACACCACCAGATCCAGCCTCCATGGGAGGTCTGAGTCCTATGCTGCACTGGCTCCATTCTAGCATGAGGGTCTTTGTATTTCTCCCCACTGAAGCTTGTGTGCTGGCTTCTGGTTAACCAGGATGATATGGAAGTGATAGTCTTTGAAAAATAGGGACTTTTCCAGCTGAGGCATTTGCTCTTTCAGATCATGAAACATACCCACACACATGCACACACATGTTATCTGTCTGAGTATGGACTTGCTGAAGAGGTAACTCCCTTCAGAGAGATACCGAGTCTATGAAACTAGGAATGCCATGAGCAAGAGAATTTTGATTATGGATTTTCTTCATCTTTCTCAAAAACTAGCACATTTAAATGAAGTCTCGTATAAGGGAAAATGCACAGATGTGTGGAAATCAACAACAGAGGGTGACATTCAACAGAGCTAAATTGTTTTCATTTTATTTCAGATGCTCAGTGCCTTTCTGGTTCCCACACATCGTGGAGAAATCATAATTTCCATCTTGGGCGTGAATGATAAGTTTCCCACATGGAAAGCCTGGGTATGCCTTACCAGCCTAGACTGTTCTCGAGAGGAGTATAGTTCAGCTTTGAATGTTTTGAACTTGGCCGCATCTTTGGCAGTTTGCCTGGTGCCTTCGCTGTAGCTCAGACCACCACCATTTGATGGGGTGTCCATATCCTGTTTAAAAGCCCATAAAAGATTGCTTTTCCTGAAAAAGGATAATGGACTGGAAATAGACGTTAATTGTTCCTCAAAGGTAACGACTTGAATTTCTCAAAATCAGAGTAACAGGATGACCATCCGACTGTGAGATGAAATGATAGCAAAACTGCTTTCCATGATGGTTCTTGGCTTTGTGGAAGGTGGGAGTAGAATGGGAGAGGTGGAGCTCATCAGGTCGTGAGGCTTGGGGCAGAGATCAAGGGGAAACAAGAGTTTTGTATCGTATTCAATACTTTATTCAACTAATGACCTGTAGATTTCAAAATCCGTATGTTCCCTGAATGACAGCAGGAGGCAGGAAACTGTGTCCAACAAAGCTGTCCTCCTCATCCCAGTGCCCTGGGGACATCATAAATGCCTGTCTTTTCTGTTTTCAAAGTCACTGTATCCTCCCGGGAGAGCAGTGGGAGTTAGAGGGCAGTAGGCAGTGTCATTATTTTCCATGGGCTTTTTGTCATATTCAGCACTATCTCTGTGTTATCTCAGCTCATGGATAACACAGTATACTGGAATCAGAAAAATTACATAGGTTCCCTTACTTCCTTCTAAGGGTGCCAATATTTCTCTAGAACTTTTGTGCTTAACAACATGTGTAACTTTACACATACACATACAGTATCAAGACAGCCACCTATGTAGTACAGGGGATATGGGTAGGATGTAAGAATGTCCCCTTCTAAGCATTGCTTACAGAAGAGAGAGAAGAAGCGGGGGCATATGTGAATCCCTTACTTGATTACGTGCAGGCCTGGAAAAAAAACAGGTTTCATACAAGATAGTAAAGAAATCTATGTGGCATCAGACATCTTAAGGGAGTTGGAAAAGAAATCTGAAAATGGTTCAAACATAGAGTCTACAGGATAAACACACTAGATGCACTATCTAATTAGCTTTCATCTTTCATCAATGAGTGTGATATTCTTGGGATATGGCCGTGTATGTGCGAGTGTGTGTGAAGCATAACTAAATACTGTTTAGTTAAAGAATCAAATGGGAGTCCTGGGATCCTCTACTTTTAAGGATTGTCTAAAGAAACTAGATAGAATTGGAATGATAAAGCTGGAATGACTGCCTCCTTCTTTTGGACCTTATCTGTTCATGTGAGACACACTTGTCACTATGCTTCTTCTCATAAAGGGTGGAAACTTCCTAATTTCCTTTATCAGGGACAATAATCTAAGATGACTACTCATGGGAGCAATTAATTCAACATTAAATTATCTCACCTACATGATATATGAACCAGTGCAGCTTCCCTTATATCCTCTCACTTTTTGAGAACTAATTACATTAGTCCATGTGATTCTGCAGGAATGGAGATTCAGTCTCTGCTGAGGCAAGCTTGAGTGTTATGTTTTCCTGTGACTTTGAAACTTTCAAGTTTCAGGTTCTTTTTGCTTTTCTAAAAACTTCCAAGTTAACAGAGATACAGGAATGGGGAGGATAAATGAGGAAAGCATGAAAAAAATGTAGACAGGAAGAAAAGAAGAGTGTTTAGTGACAACAGCAAGCACCAGCATAGAGAAAACTGGAAAAAGCTGCAGCTGCAACAAGAAAGAAGAGGATCTAGTCAAGAGGACGGTTATAAAAATAGAGAGAAGGGGAGAGCGAGGAGGACAAAGACAGTGGGAAAACAAGCAAAAATAAAAAAGCAAATGAGGCTGGAAGAGAAGCCCATTTAGAGGACAGAAGCTGAGTGGAAGAGAGAAAAGATGCTGTGAGCAATGCCTCTAAATATGGTTACATGGAACTTTCAAAGATCAGTTAAATAAAACAGACTATTGTTGGGGCACAATTAAAATCGATAGTAAGGAACAGTAGCAAGTAAACTAGATTAACCTGTGGCGCCCTGAAGATATATGATATTAATTGCAGATAAAGAATGGTTGTGGGGAACTTCCTTGGTGGTCTAGTGTCTAAGACTCTGCACTGCCAATGCAGGGGCCCAGAGTTTGAGCCCTGGCGAGGGAACTAGATTGTACATGTTGCAACTCAGAGTTCAAGTGATGCAAACAAAGATCCCTCATAGCGAATGAAGATCAAAGATTTTGCCTGTTGCAACTAAGATGGGTCACAGCCAAATAAATAGAAATGAGTATTAAAAAAGAGTAGTCATATAAACATAAATTCACCTCCCTCCTACTCATGCTCAACTCCATTCCACCTCCTAATACCTTTCCCCTCACGGAATACATATTTTTTTGTACATTTAAATATAAATTTTTGTAGAAAGAAAAGAATTGGCAATGTGTAGAAACATCCATCTACCATAGGGAAACACCAATTTCAGCTCCTATTTAAAACTTCATGGGTATGAGCTCTCCTGACAGTTATTTAACCTATGATGACAGGTTACAGACTTCAAAAAGAAACAATGACTGCAGGTTTATTTATTCTACATGCTACATACTCTTCATAAATAAATAAGTATTTATGGAAACCCATTCTTTCACTGATATTTACCTGTCACTCAGGGTTGTCTTGCAGCTATAGACTATAATGTCGAAAAGTCACAGCTTTATTAATTTGAAGCTGGTTGAGTTGATGGAGGGAACAGTTGTTCTGTCTTGTTTCAGGTTAAGAAACCTTATTCTTGTTATCCTGAGAGATCTTCAGCTCCATCAGCAGCACCTTTGGTTTTCTTGGTTCTTGGGAGCACACCGTCTGGCTCCTGGCCAGCAGCAGACTGATACTAAGAGGTTACTAGCATCCTTGCTAGTCTGCACATGGGCTTCCCAGGTGGCTCAGTGGTAAAGGATCCACCTGCCAATGCAGGAAACACAGGTTCGATCCCTGAGTCAGGAAGATCCCCTGGAGGAGGAAAAGGCGACACTCTCCAGTCTTCTTTCCTGGGAAATCCCATGGATAGAGGAGCCTGGCAGGCTATGTCCACAGGATCACAAAAGAATCAGACATGACTGAGCAATGAAACAATATCAGTCTGGTGACCGTAATTCTAATTCACTAACCAGACTAAAGATTGGTCAGAGAGGGAGAAACCCCAGCTTTGGGATATGGATTTACAGCTTCCTTCCATTGGTCTCCAGGCCAGAGTAACAGTAGTTGGGCTCTCTAAAGCTGCTCCATTCTTTCCCTTTTCCTTTGAGGTGGGACTCAAATAAAGCTAGGCTCCTGGAGTTGTGGTGGGAAGGAGATCTCCTGCCAACCCTGCCCCGTTGTGATCACTGGTAGTCAAAACCACAGTTGAATTATAGCACACTATTACAGTGTAATCATGTAATAGCTCCACTTCATGGACCCATGGCCTCCATGAAACATTTTTCTTTGTAGCTGAAAAATCTCAGTAAGGAAAGAAACAATAATCTGTGTCTACTCAGTGATATAGAGAGTTCTGTATAGTATTTTATGTGTTCATGGATTGTCTACCCTCAGCTCGCCAAAATTTTGCTGTCTCTACTAGGAAACTGTGTGTGTGTGTATGAGTGTGTTTGTGTGTAAATACTACGTGTCCTCTTGTATAAATAACCCTGGAAGGAACTGTGGCACATGGAAAATGCCAGCTTCTCCAGGTAAAGGTGTAAAATTTGCTGAAAAAAGCTAGAGTCTGCACCTTTAAATAGGACAGTTAATATCACTCTTGGCTTTATCTTCAGAGAAAGGTCTGGCACTACTCATGAGGTGGCAGCTCTTGAGGTTGTTAACAGCTGTGCCTGCTTTAGGGAAGAGCTCTGTTTTTTGAACAGATCGAGTTTTCTGTCCCAGGTTCATGGACACTCTCACACCCTGAACTTTCTCAGGCAGTCCCTGGCTGGTTCTCAAGCACTCCCATCCAACATCGTCATCCTATCTGTGACAGTGAGAGAAGCATATAGGGACCCAGAACTAGAATGCAGGGAGTCCTCACTACTTGCTGCCTGTAAACCTGGTGCGTACCAAAGAAACACAACCTAGGTCAGCCCTGTGAATCAGTTTCTTCAAAAGAGGAGGAGGAAAGAAATCATTAGCAACATATTTTATTTAGTGCTTTATCCTAGGAATGTAAAAATGAAGGTCTATTAACAAACTAAATTTTTGAAGAATATTATGGAATGGAAGAATGAGAAAAAACAAACAGGAGTGGGAGGGAAAAGACTTGGGTTGGCCAGGGCAAAAGGAGAAAAGAAACTTCCAAAGATAGTCAGGAAAGGAGACACTAATTTACAAATGGTTACAAGGCTGCCCAGACTTGGTTCAGGATCCAAGACAACTTTAATGCAGATATACAGGCAGTTCATAAAACTGGATCCAGCATGTGTGTAAATACCTGCTACATACCAACTTTACAAATCATAAAGCTAGTTTGGGGAGGAAGGTGGATACATTCAGTTCAGTTCAGTCGCTCAGTTGTGTCCGATTCTTTGCGACCCCATGAATTGCAGCACGCCAGGCCTCCCTGTTCATTACCATCTCTCAGAGTTCACTCAGTCTCACGTCCATCGAGTCCGTGATGCCATCCAGCCATCTCATCCTTGGTCGTCCCCTTCTCCTCATGTATTATAATAACCTGCCTGTGTCACCCCTTCCCTGCAAAGTCAGCCAGTGCTTATGTTCTGAAGTGTGCTGAATGGACCCTATGTTTGCGTGCTTACTTACTGTGTGACCTTTAACCATTGTATGCACTATGTGACCTTGTAGCCTCAGTTTGTCTCAGCCTCCTCACTGATAAAAATGTGATTAATGGCAGTGTCAGACATCACACAGTAATAACTTGAGAACTAAATGCATAATGGGCTAAATTTGAAGATGCAAAATAATAGTGCAAAACATATAGAGCCTTCAGAGATAGGTACCACATAAACTTCACAGAGGAATAGAAGCTTGTCTTCTCCCTTGTTCCTTGTAATTTATTCTTTACACTCTCCCATATTGTAGAAGTCTATAAAGTGTTCAGAGGATATACAATTTGTATGAAAGAGGCTATAGAAAAGAAAGATGATTCATTCTAAACATATATAACCTGCAAGCCCCTTTTCTTTTGCAAAGGAGAAAAGTGAGTCTTACCTGATATACAGTATTGGACTTAGAAGTCAATGGAAATGGTTCAAAGGAATCAGCAGCCAATTTATGGTTCATAGTTTATAGATTAATTTGGAAAATATTTTCGAATGGTTTATGGTGAATGGTCTCAAATCAATTTTGATACTGTTATTATTGGGGGGCGGGAAGACTGAACTCTGTCTCTTGTGAAGGTTAAATTGAAGAGAGGCTGCCTGTTTCTTTTTGTTGTCCTGACTTTTTTAAGATGTTAAGGGGCAAGCCCTAAAAGGCAGACAGAGTAAAGGAGGCAGTAAGCAGATCTTTCCTCCTCCCCAAGGTCACGTTCACCATAATGACTCTCTTCCTCAGATTCCAATCTAGAGTGCTGGTGTTGAAATGGCCTCAGTGAGGCCTGAACTTGGAACCTTTTCTAATTAAATTTCAAAGTGTTTAGTGTGTTTTCATTTTGGTTTTCTAATCTGATAGGTCTCATTTGTGTCATTACTATGGATTTCTTAAACCCTTGCTTCGGTTATTAATTTTTCAATTGTCCTAGGCCAAGTCATTACGCTTTGATCTACACATAACAGGGAGGAGAACTGGCCGAATTATCCAGAAAATTTAGGTCCAGCTAGCATGGTTATCTGAAAAAGCCTCCCTTTGAGATAAAATATGTGGTTTGTGTAAATTACTCGAGTGATACTTTGACCCTATACTTCTCTGAAGGCTGTTACACCCTTAAACCTTGGAGACTTGACTTTCATTCTAATGACTTAAGGGAAATCTGAGAGGGCTGAGGATTTAGTTTCAAGATTGTGATTCATTATTTCAATCTGAAAAAAATCCCTTTCATATTGGGAAGGTCAGTCATCTCTATTGAGCATTTCCCATCATTAGTCCCAGTTCTCATTTAGTAGCATCTTGGGATACTAGTTTAATGGGGGGAGGTGAGATGGGCAGGTGAGATCCCTGCTGGTATAAATTTTCAAATGGTTCTTCTTCATAATTTATGACAAACAGAACCATAGACCTATGGGTCAGAAAATTGGGTTGAATATTGCTTATGAAGTTCTATCTGGGCTCCCTGGTGGCTTAGACAGTAACAGGTCTGCCTGCAATGCAGGAGACCCAGGTTAATCCTTGGGTGGGGAAGATGTCCAGGAGAAGGGAATGGCAACCCACTCCAGTATCCTTGCCTGGAGAGCCACACAGATTGAGGAGCCTGGACGGCTACAGTCCGTGGGGTCACAAAGAGTTGGACAGGACTGAGCAACTAACACTTTCACTTTCACTTTCAAAGGCATTTGGATTCAATTTCCGTGCTGGCTCAAAGAGGTCAGATGAATAGATACTGTAGCAGAGCTATAGCAATAACCTGGGAACTGAACCATGCTTTATCTCACAGTGTCTTTGAGTCAGTGCCTTCTTGGTTCCAACTGAGGACGCCAGGAACACTGCTGCCTATGATTCGAAGCTGTGTTCCATCATTCTTAGAGGAAGGTAGCACTTTCCCCGACTCACATATAGATCTTGGAGTGACCGCCCATGGCCCTCCCCTCTGTGACCTCTTTTGTAGAAGTGATGCTCTGTGACTTGTTGGGAGGAGAAGTGACCATGGGTGTGGGGCAATGGCTTGAAAGAGTGGCTTCCCTGAGTGACTTGTGTTTCTTAGGGTGACTCAAGGATCAAAAAGGAGAACTCTTTACAAATGGCATCTCAGAGTAGACAAAGCTTAGGAGCAAGGGTAAGAATTAGTGACCTACAGTTAATGCGTGATTGTGTTATTTGGTAGGAAGGTGGTTATCATTGGAAGACCTTGGTATACACACTTGTTAAATGTTTATTTGGGAACTACTCAGCATGTGTACATTAGCTCATTAATATTGCTCAAGGGATAGAAGGATAAAAAAATGTTGTTTATATATTATAAAGCAGGATTCTGTAGTAAGAAGCATTAAATATATCATTCAGGTTGGCCCAAAGACTTAGAGGAAAATTCTATATTAAAATATTCTGAGGTACTGGTTTAATTAGTGAAGTCATACTGCCTATACTTTATTAACTTCCGTTACCTCTTCCTAAAAGGGGTCAAATCTCCTTTATATAATCTATATGCTAGATAATGTTAATACTTTAAACTGTGACATTACCAATAATCCCCCTACCCTCAATGCAACTAGCATAGGTCAAAAGACAATTAAGATTAGTCGATGGCAAGTTGGCAGAACCCATAATTCTCTCTCCTGAGTACTAGAAAGTTAATTGAATCACACGGCTGAATTTATCAGAGGCTTTCAGCACAAAACACAAAGCACACTTGCAAACCGGGAGCTTTCTCATTTCTCTTCTTCCATGCTAGCTTTAGAAATCTGATCCAAAAAGTTGCATGCTAATAATAGGTATGATTAAGTCCCTATAGTTGTCTCCAGGCACTGTGCTGGATGTTGGGGATACAAAGATAATTAAGACATAGGTTCTGCCTTTTACAAAGACAAGCAGACGTGAAAAACATTGCAGAATTGGTTGGTAATTTCTGCAATAGAGGGTAGGATTTAAAGCACAATCAAAGCCCCGTGTGGGGTACACTTCCAAACCTAAAGTGAGAGGCAGAAAAGGAAGACTTCTTAATCTCTTCTCCTGAGAGATTAGTAAGTGTTCTCCTGGCTTCCCAGGTGGCACTAGTGGTGAAGAACCTGCCTGCCAGGGCAGCAGACATAAAGAGAAATGGGTTCAGTCCTTGGGTGGGAAAGATCCCCTGGAGAAAGGCATGACAACCCACGCCAGTATTCTTGCCTGGAAAATCCCTTGGACACAGGAGTCTGGCAGGCTTCAGTCCATGGGGTCACAAAGAGTTGGGACACAACTGAAGTGACTTAGCATGCACACACATCCTGGGTTCAGTAGCAAATGGGAGATGAGGAAGTGAAGAAGGGAATAAAGGATATTCATTCAAGTAGCTTTTCCATGAGAGAGAGGGGAGAGAGACAACAGGAGAAAGCAGTGAAAGGAGGAGGGTGATTTTTTTTTTTTTTTTTCTGCCAAGATAGAAGATTCTTGAGTATACTCATGCTCCGAGAGGAGGAAACCAATCCAGAGGGAGAGTTGGAGGACAGAGGAAGGGAGAAAAGTGGTAGAAGAAACACCGGGAGGAAGAAACAGTGGGCAGAAGAATGAGCCTATGGCGTGACTGCCAACCCCAACTCCCAAGACCAAACAGGGAAAAATAAGTTGCAGCCTGTTCACACCTATCTGCCAAATAGAATACAGACTGAAAATCCTTCTGTGGTAGTGATTTCATACCACTGTTATTAATGTAGCCTAGAAACTAGAGTCTGTTGGAGAAGGNAAACAGGGAAAAATAAGTTGCAGCCTGTTCACACCTATCTGCCAAATAGAATACAGACTGAAAATCCTTCTGTGGTAGTGATTTCATACCACTGTTATTAATGTAGCCTAGAAACTAGAGTCTGTTGGAGAAGGTAGTGGCACCCCACTCCAGTACTCTTGCCTGGAAAATCCTATGGATGGAGGAGCCTGGTAGGCTGCAATCCTTGGGGTCGTGAAGAGTCGGACACGACTGAGCAGCTTCACTTTCACTTTTCACTTTCCTGCATTGGAGAAGGACATGACAACCCACTCCAGTGTTCTTGCCTGGAGAATCCCATGGAGAGAGGAGCCTGGTGGGCTGCCATCTATGGGGACACACAGAGTCAGACAGCACTGAAGCGACTTAGCAGCAGAAACTAGAGTCTGTAGGAAGGTATCTCTGTTGTTTGCTCTACAACTGTGTCTAAATAATGTCACTATCACCACTAGGATAAAGAAAGTAATCACTGTTGGTGATGGATTTAGATTTCTTGACATTTTCAGATAATATTCATGGAAGTGCCACAGGCTGCAAGCTTCCACACTGGGTGCTTAAAAATAATTTGAGGAAAAGAAAAATAAAAGACACCTGTATAATATACCCATTCCAAAAGTCATAGACCATTACTACAGACACACACAGAACAAAAAGGAAGTTTAACATGAGAAGACAGACATACACTTTTTAAGGATGGGGGATGTTACATTGTTCAGAATGTTATCCCCAAGCTGTGAAATGCATTCTAAGAAAAATATCTGAATTTATTCAAACTCAGAGTGTGTAGCTTATTTTATGAAATACCAGTTCGCTGAAGGGGAGATATAATTTTCTTTAAAACAGCATGCATCATATGAGAACTAGATTGCAAACTGTGTATCTAAAGCTTTCATTTTTTACGTTGGGAAAATTAACCCCGTGTGTGGTCCCAGGCACTGTGTTAACCCTTGGAGATTCAAGGGCAAGAAAGTATTGGGTCCTCAAGAAACTTTGGGCCTGGGGCAGAGTTTCCCAGGCTGTATTACATGGAATCATGAAGCATTGCTATCCTCTAAAATGCAGATAGGCATTTGATCAGAAAAGATACTTTATGGTCCAGCACAACATTCCTTAAGGAATTCATATAAATAAATTATTTAATTTGTTGCAGAGTTTTCCACAGATTTTACTGTGAAACTGGTCATAGTGGATCTTGAAGAGGGTTTCCTTCACAATGTATTGTAACTTTACATTTATTACATATGGAATATTTTTCCTCACAGAATTACATGCAATATCTTATAAAATATGAAGATCCTTGCCAACATTCTAGCCCCACACTAGCTCCTTCACCATATGGGAGACATGTCTTTGACAATTTTTGTCCTAAGACTAAATCATATAGTTGAATCAAATAGCACAAAATATCCATCATTCTTTCAACTGTAGGAGATGGGTATAATAAAATAGTATGGACCAGTATAGTTCAATAGTATATCTATGGAATTTTTCTAAAATAAATATCAAGTCCAGATAATTCAGGCCTTTGTTAAAAATATTTTCTCCATAGTTGATTTTCAACTGACTCAGGCAAATCTAGTCNGGTATAATAAAATAGTATGGACCAGTATAGTTCAATAGTATATCTATTGAATTTTTCTAAAATAAATATCAAGTCCAGATAATTCAGGCCTTTGTTAAAAATATTTTCTCCATAGTTGATTTTCAACTGACTCAGGCAAATCTAGTCCCCACACAGATGAATGAGGTCTAGTGAGGTTGAAAGCACATATAGCCCAAAAGAATAGCAATCAGTATCCATGCTTCCCTTCCTTGTGTTGAAATCCTAAAAGTGCCTGCTACCCTTTACAGAGTCTTATTCTAAATCAGTTCCTACCCCAATGAGTAAGCCACTTGAAAATGTGCAAATCTGGCGGCCAAGTGGAATTGGATAAGGGGATTTTTTTTAAATCATGACCTGGACATTTTTTTTTTCTTTTTGTACTCCTGAACTTCAAGGTTTCATGTTAGCATTGAATTTAATTTTTTTAAAAAATGAAATGGTAAATTCTACACATTAGATTAATCAGTTAAGTGCTACATTAAATGTTAAAAGTTTGTCTCTGATAGTTTTTTTCTTTTTCTTCCAAACAGTGTATGCGCATTAAAACTCAGGAACTGNAATTTAATTTTTTTTAAAAATGAAATGGTAAATTCTACACATTAGATTAATCAGTTAAGTGCTACATAAAATATTAAAAGTTTGTCTCTGATAGTTTTTTTCTTTTTCTTCCAAACAGTGTATGCGCATTAAAACTCAGGAACTGTCCTACCAGAACAAACCAATGGCCCACTCAGTCTAGAATCCTGCTTCCAACAGCAGTTAATAGTGAATGGTTCAGAGAAAGATGGAAACATTTGATAATGATCTCTATCCAGTGGAAAAACTTCTATCTCCTGCAGAATAAATATTCACAGATAGCAATGACATGTGGAATGAATCTGATTTTAAGCAAGTAGCCCCAAGTCGAAACCCCATATTATTTTTAAATGTATTTTTATTCAAGTCAGTACAGAATCAGTGGTGCAAAGCTGATTCTAAAATGAACCAAGCTGTTAACCATAAGCTAAGAGATGCAGATTTACTGATTGTTGTGCAGAAACCATCTATTCTCCTGCAGGACTTTTGGTGGCAGTTACTCTGTATTACTCATTTTTGCATCTTCATCTCTTAGCAAAGTTCCATATAGTCACATAGTATTTGCAGAAATGCCCTGAATGTGATTTACTCTTAAAAATGGAAATATCCAGGTCTTTGTGTCACATATGCATATGTGAATGTGTGTTTAAAGTTGATATGTAAGTGTAAACATGTGGACTTTCTATATACATATAAATGTATAAGCACGTTCATACCCATAGTGCTGGAGTAATTTTGACATCAGCCTCAGGCTTAACCATAAAGTAATTCATGAATTCTACAACTTCATTATAAGTCAAGGGATTTGCAAATGGAGGGAAAGAAAAAAAAAAAAAAAGAAATGTTTCTATTCTTAAGCATTGTGTTCAGGGCATTAGAGTTCAAAGAAGTTGTGATGTAGCCCTTTGATTTCCACTATGAAATGTCTTCATGTTATTGTACATCCCTGGGATCAGAAAATCCGATTAATTTAAAACCTATGCATTGGTTTTGACAGACTTGATGGTCTTTTGTTGAAAATGTCAACTCCATAAAATGGTAAAACCTGGTTCTCTCTATTAAAGGCACCACAAACTATTTATTGATTTTTTAAAAAAGAGAAATAGGAAGAATCATGTACCAATTGAATAGGAAGTCAGACAATCCAATTATGGTTATGAAACTGAAGCACTGGGCCTGACAGGACCACTGATTGCAAATGACTGCCCGAAAATCCAGGAGAATAGTTGCCTACACTCATATCCAAAGGTGTGTCTCCTGGAACAAGAAAGGAGTAAAATCAATAGTCGTGGAAGGTCAGAGGCCAGCATTTCATTACCTGCTTATTGTAGTCACATTGAACTGCATCGCATGTTTAAAAGTTCACCAGTGGTCAGTGGTCACTAAGGGAATTTGTTTCAGTTATGCTCTGCTGTTGAATGATCTGACCATCTGAAGTCTGTACATAAAATGAAATTATTATTTATTGTGCCAAAGAAAAACTGACTTCCTTCAGCTCAGCAGCACAGTCTTTACTCTGTGGCTTAAACTTTATCCATCATCATCCAATATTTATTGATTGTCCATTTGATTCATACCATTATATAAAGGTGCTTCAAGAAGTGCCTGTTGAAATAAATCACAGAAAGTTTTGATACCTACACTCAGAGGAGGCTGGGAGCTTCATTAGGCAGAAAACCTAATCATGATTCTGTAGAGAGAAAACAGGTTATTTCTGAAACATAAGACAAAATGTAACAGCACCACCTCCTCTTTCTCTGTCATGTGCAGGGTGAGGGAGCAGAATTGAACACTGGCCGAGGACTGTGAGGACTGTGATGGCCCTGGTAGGGGGATGAGGAACCCTGGAATGATGCCCTCCTTGGATAGGGGGAGAAATCCCAGGATTGTGAACTGACATCATCTGAAGCCATCCTTAGATACGGTGAACATGGCTTTCTTGGGGCAGCATGCTCTCTTCTAAGATATGAGCTAGTAACTGTTACAGCAGCAGAAGAGGAACCTCTTTGAGACTGCTTACATTTTAGGTTGTTGAAGCTCAGTTTGCTCAATGAAAAGTCAAGCCTGCTTCATAGCTCCTGTCTTTCTATAGTGGCAGAAAGTTTTTAAGGACCCCTGATAAGAAATAGAAAGTTCAATTTCTAACCTATCTGAGTTCGGGACCCTACTTTCCCATTAATACAGAGAAGCTGCTGCTACTGTGGCATATGGATGGGGAAAAAGACCCATTCAGAGTTCATCAAGGTTCTTTAAATCCAGGGCCCAATGTCTCTATATAAAATTAAGTGGAATTCCCCTGACACTGTTGGGATCGCTGCTATCATGGGCTATTTCCACATTCCTATCTGTAGTGCCCAAGAAACTGTGAAGCATTAACCCTTTGACCCCAGTTATTTATGCTGCCTTGTAGACAGCTCAGATACTGTAGGAACCTGGAAAGTATAAACCATGCTTCTTCAATCTTGTAACCTGGGTTCAGAGATACTTTATTCAATTATTCTACCATAACTTTGCCTTGACCCCTTGTGATCCATACCAGCTGCCTAGCAGGGTTCTGTTATTTGTTGTCACACTGCACTAATCACTAACTGTTAGCTCCATATCAACAAAGTTCAATGACAGAAGTCCAGGGTGTATTCTTCTAGAATCTGATCAGTACCAGCATTCATCTCCACTGCAAAGAATGAAATAAAAAACGCTTAGATCACAAAACAATACATCCATAATCTAAGTATCACTCAAAATATGAGAATTTCTGAGATCAAAAAACATGTATGCCAAAGGGAGTTTTTAATAACCCTTGTGTCTGCCTAAGGATATGTCTTCTTTAGTTCAAAATTGGGAAAAAGGAAGAAGGTACTGAGGAGAGAGCTCATTGAACCCCTTATTCTGGGAGAACTGGTTGCCATAACAACTGGCTTTATTTCTTATTCATGTTCCCATGTTATCTTTTCTTGTCACTCTTAGAACGTCCCTTGCCGTAACAACAAATAACATGCAAAAGGCAACCAGATCTTGTTGGTAAGTCACAGCATTTCTTGCTTTGCAAGCAAATATGTTACTCTTTCCAAAGATTAAAAAAAAGAAAGAAACACACACACACACACACACACACACAAATGACACTTGCTAAGTAACCTTTCACTAAATTTCTATGGAGATATTTATTTCTTTGATTATTTAAAATCAGTAGTTATAATTGCTTGCTCAGAAATGATAAACATAAATAGTACTCTATAGAGTTAAAGATGCATCAGAAAAAAGAGCTCAGTATATGGTTTTTATGGCTCAGCCCTGTATGGCAGCATCATTACTATAATGGTTGTTGACTCCACGGAGTTCTATTGGTCTGTCTCATATATTAGTTGAGGTGGGGAGAAAACAAGCTAGTGTGATGTTGGATGATTTATAAAATCTCCCAGCACTTCTTCAAAATATGTAATGATGTCACCATTTTGTATGAGAAAAATAATATAAAGAGTAAGCTACAGGAAAATACCATTCAAAGGAGGAATTGAATTTTGAATCTAGGTGCAAGCCTAAATCTTTTCAGACCACTTTGCTGAAAATCATATAATCCCCCTGCCTGTATAACTAACACTCTCCCAGATGTATGGCTTTTTACCATTTGCTTAATTAAGTCACTAAAGATTATGGTATCTTTACTTGTGAGTATTTGGAAACTATCATTTCTAAGGTGAAAGTTGGTATATACATATCTCTGTCAATTAGTTTCTTTTTCATGCCTCCAAGTCAGAAAAGCTGATGAATCAACATAGATCAGAGCTATTCATGTAAAATAACCCCATTTAAGAATGTTACAGCATAGGTGAAAAAGCTTAGGTGTTAGAAGTAGACACAAAGGGAAATGCATTTAGACATGAAGTACATTTCTATTCAGATCATATCTGTTTTGAAGATCAGTTTTACTTATCTGATCATAAACTTCTAAAGGAAATGTGATGTCAAAGTTGAATCCTTAAGCACCACAAACATGCATACCTCTTAATCCATTTAAGAGTATCACGAAATAGGACACGTGACAGAGCACAAAGGGATGAAAGCCTTCACTCAAAGTCATAACGGCACATGTAGGGATAAGCCACACTCTTTCTTGTGAAGCCATTCATTTAATACTCAGTCGGTCATATTGTGTCTGTTGGGACTAAGGAAACAAAATGAAAGGACTTGTTCTTGGTCCTTGAGGAGGCTGCATCCTTGTGGGAAGACAGATACATGGACAGTCATAGGATGACTTCAGTCAGTTCAGTTCAGTTCAGTCGCTCAGTCGTGTCCGACTCTTTGCCACCCCATGAATCGCAGCNGACTTCCCTGGGGGTCCAGTGGCTAAGACTCTGTGCTCCCAATGCTGGGGGTTGGTGTTTAATCCCTGGTCAGGGAACTAGATCCTACATGCCACAGCTGAAAAAAAATCCCTGAATGTCACACCAAAGATCCCACATGCTGCAACTAAGACCCAGTGCCACCAAATAAATAAATGAATATTTTTTAAAAAAATCACTAGTCCACTATTCCTGAAAATGAAGGGAAACCATGCCTCCAATTCTTGGTGTTTCCTGCCTTGTAGGGGGTGGGGTGGGATCAGGATGGAGGATGAAGAGTGATGGGCTAGAGGGAACAGGGCTTTGGCTCTTCCAGCCAACTTCTGGAAAGCAGCTCTGTTCTCTACACTGAAGAGATCTGGTTTACAATCTATTTCTTAAAAAACCCAAAAAGACAAGGGAAGGAATGACAGGATTTGGTATCGTGTGGCACTGAGAGACGGTGGCCTGATTTCTGGCCATCACAGAAGAGTCCTCTCAGCTCTGATCATTATTGGCTCCAGATTCTTGCACAAGCTCAGGAGTGTAGGGTGGGTGTGGTTTGGGATTCCCCACCAGCCACAAAGTGCTCCTCAGCAGCCACATCCTCGGGAAGGGCTTGGGAAAAAGAGTCGGATGAGCACCTTGTTTGGAGGATTTAAGGAATGGGGTTTACTTCTAAGGAAATGGAAGCAACCTACAAATCAATCAATTTGTATCAGTAAAAGGGAAAATGGAACATAAACTCTTCTTTGTTTTCCCGGAACCTGAAAAGGTACAAGCCTCCAAACTTCACTTCACCCCTCTGCCCTGGACAAGCTTCAGGATGTCCCCAAGGGGGGGGCAGGTAGCCTCAGGATACTTGGGGGTTGGGGGAGAGGTGGCTAAACAGCAGGACTCAGACTCTGAACATCCAACTCATCTCCGAGGAACCCAGTAGTAACATCACTCCATTCCCAGGAAGGGCCGGGAGTACAGTTGACCTAGATGTTTGATTTTTTTCAACTCCACATGGCAGCTAGAGTCAGAAAACAGAAGCCCTTTTATCTGGTCTTAATTAAACACAATATGCACCAAGGGGAGCCACTCTGAACAAGGGTGGAAGTGAGGCCAGCTGACTGCAGAGGGAGGATCCCTGATGCAGGAGCTCCTACGTGACTGTCACCCATATGGAGGCTGAGAGCTGGGAGTTCTTTCCTCCCAGGGTTTACACTTGTCCCCCTTCCTGTTTGAGCTACTCACCAACTCAGACTTGCTCCCAGGGTTCACTAACTGCATGCAGCAGCAGGCTGTCTCTCCACCTACATCATAAGCAGACTGAATGAATAGCACTTCTCCTCCTCCCCATATATTTCCTAGGTCCCCATCATCACCCTGAGTGATGAAGGGTCTAACAAGTGAGCTGTCTGGTTCTGCACCCTCACATGACCTCGCTCCTGCCAGGTCTTGCATTAATGGTAACCACACTCACACAGCCTTATTCTTCCTTAATCCTTGGACCTGGTGCCAGGAAGAAGTGGCATCCTTCCTTCCTGCTTCGATCCCTTTGCCTGTTCCTCTTAGTCTCCTACAAGGAGGTTGATCTGTGGTCAGAGCTCAAGTTACTAGAGGGCAGGTTGCTTCATTCAGAATGACCTGTGAGTGTGCCTGCTCCCTCCCTTTCTGCCTGATGTGGGTATCACATCCATCCTGGAGATTGTGCTACCTGGGCTGGCGTGTGTATTTCCACCAAATTGCCAGAGTTTTGTGCATGGTGTCAGATGCTCACTGAGTTCTTCACTTTGCTATTGTCCCGTGTGAGGTGATGCCCCTAGACAGAGTTGGTGTGGTGACTGACCATACCAACATCACCTCCCCCTGGAGAATTTGGGACAAGAATGATGTNGGCATCTCTAATTTTCTTGAAGAGATCTCTAGTCTTTTCCATTCTGTTGTTTTCCTCTATTTCTTTGCATGTGAGAGGATGACTTCATATGTACCAATTACATCCATGCAAACATGCTTGGGCACTTTCCTGCTTTAACACACACACACAGAAAATTCATATGAATGGGAACTCAGGCTCCCTCCATTGGGAGTGTAGAGTTTTATCCAGTGGACCACCAGGTAAGCCCCCAGCTTGGGATGTTGAAGGAACAAGCATGGACCTTGCTTCTCCAGCTATTGGATGGCTGCCATCTGTGGCCCACCCTGTCTCCCAGGGTTGGGGGAGAGGCAGTCCCCTTCTGGGCTCTGCCTGCCCCAACTGTCCTGGAGCTCCGACCACTCTCACACTCTGTATCCAACAGGTACTCAACAAGCACTGTCCAATGCTTGGTGCTCTGGCAGATAATAGCATGGATGAAAGGTAGTTCTAGCCCCTAGTGCTGTGAGAACCAATAGAGCCAAAATAGAGTCCAGTCTGTCTATCACAAAGTAACACAGAATTAAATCGTGATGCTATAGGAGACAGAAGGCTGGAGCTGTCAGGGCCAGCTTCCTCGAGGGTGACTGGAGTTGCTCAGTGCTGATTTCCACAAGTAGAATCTACAGGAGAGCTGCAACTAAACTACTGACACGGCCTCCACCCTTGCCTTGAGAACCTCATGAACAGTATGAAGGCAAAAAGATACAACACTGAAAGATGAATTTCCCAGGTTGCGAGGTACCCAGTATGCTACTGGAGAAGAGTGGAGAAATAACAACAGAAAGAATGAAGAGACAGAGCCAAAGGGAAAACATTGCCCAGTTGTGAATGTGACTGTGGTGATGGAAGTAAAGTCTGATGCTACAAAGGGCAATATTGCATAGGAACCTGGAATGTTAGGTCTATGAATCAAGGCAAATTGGAAGTGGTCAAACAGGAAATGGCAAGAGTGAACATTGACATTTTAGGAATCAGTGAACTAGAAAGGACTGGAATGGGTGAATTTCTCAGATGACCATTATATCTACTACTGTGAGCAAGAACCCCTTTGAAGAAATGGAGTACCTATAATAGTCAAAAAGAGCCCAAGATACAGTACTTGGATGCAATCTCAAAAATGACAGAATGATCTCTGTTCATTTCCAAGGCAAATCGTTCACTATCACAGTAATACAAGTCTATGCCCCAACCGGTAATGCTGAAGAAGCTGAAATTAAACAGATCTATGAAGACCTACAAGACCTTCTAGGACTAACACCCAAAAAAAGATGTCCTTTTCATTATAGGGGACCGGAATGCAAAAATCAAGAGATACCTGGAATAATAGGCAAATTTGGCTTTGGAATACAAAATGAAGCAGGGTAAAGGCTAACAGAGTTCAGCCAAGAGAATGCATTGCTCATAGCAAAAACTCTCTTCCAAAAACACAAGAGAAGACTCTACACATGGATATCATCACAATGCTCTATACCAAAATCAAGTTGATTATATTCTTCATAGCCAAAGATGGAGAAGTTCTATACTGTCAGCAAAAACTAGACCAGGACCTGCTGTGGCTCAGATCATGAACTCCTTATTGCCAAATTCAGGCTTAAATTGAAGAAAGTAGGGAAAACCACTAGACCATTCAGGTATGACCTAAATCATACCCCTTACGATTATACAGTGGAAGTGAGAAATAGATTCAAGGGATTATATCTGATAGACAGAATACCTGAAGAACTACGAACTATGTCATGGAGGTTCATGACATTGTACATGAGGCAGTGATCGACAGCATCCCCAAGAAAAAGAAACACAAAAAGACAAAATGTTTGCCTGGGTAGGCCTTACAAATAACTGAGAAAAGAAGAGAAGTTAAAGGCAAAGAAGAAAAGGAAAGATACCTATCTGACTGCAGAGTTCCAAAGAATAGCAAGGGGAAATAAGAAAGCCTTCCTCAGAGATCAATGCAGACACACAGAGAAAACAATAGAATGGGAAAGACTAGAGATCTCTTCAAGAAAATTAGAGATACCAAGGGAACATTTCACGCAAAAATGGGCACAATAAAGGATAGAAATGGTATGGACCTAATAGAAGCAGAACATATTAAGAAGAGGTGGCAAGAATACACAGAAGAACAATACAAAAAAATCTTCATGACCCAGATAACCACAATGATGTGATCACCCACCAAGAACCAGACATCCTGGAATGTGAGTCAAATGGGCCTTACGAAGCATCACTATGAACAAAGCTAGTAGAGGTGATGGACTTCCAACTGAGCTATTTCAAATTCTAAACGAAGATGCTGTGAAAGTGCTGCACTCAATATGCCAGCAAATTTGGAAAACTCATTAGTGGCCACAGGACTGGGAAAGTTTTCATTCCAATCCCAAAGAAGAGCAATGACAAAGAATGTTCAAACTACTGCACAATTGCACTCATCTCACATGCTAGCAAAGTAATCATCAAAATTCTTCAGGTCAGGCTTCAACAGTATGTGAACCATAAACTTCCAGACATTGAAGCTGCATTTTGAAAAGGCAGAGGATCAGAGATCAGATTGCCAACATCTGTTGGATCATTGAAAAAGCAAGAGAGTTCTAGAAAAACATCTCCTTCTGCTTTATTGACTACACCAAAGCCTTTGACTATGTGGATCACAGCAAAGTGCGGAAAATTCTTCAAGAGATGGGAATACCAGACCACCTTACCTGCTTCCTGCAAACCCTATATGCAGGTCAAGAAGCTACAATTAGAAGTGGACATGGAACAACAGACTGGTTCCTAATCGAGAAAGTATGTCAAGGGTGTACGTTGTCACTCTGGTTATTTAACTTGTATGCAGAGTACATCATGCTAAATGCCGGGCTGGATGAAGCACAAGCTGGAATCAAGATTGCTGGGAGAAATATCAATAACCTCAGATACATAGATGACACCACCCTTATGGCAGAAAGTGAAGAACTAAAGAGCCTCTTGATGGAAGTGAAAGAGGAGATTGAAAAGCTGGCTTAAAACTCATCATTTAGAAAACAAAGATCATGGCGTCCAGTGCCATCACTTCATGGCAAGTAGATGGGGAAACAATGGAAACAGTGAGAGACTTCATTTTGGGGGGCTTCAAAATCACTATAGATGCTCCTTGGAAGAAAAGCTATGACAAACCTAGACAGCATATTAAAAACGAGAGACATTACTTAGCCAACAAAGGTCCATCTAGTCAAATCTTTGTTTTTTCCAATAGTCACGTATGGATGTGAGAGTTGGACTATAAAGAAAGTTGAGCACAAAAGAATTGATGGTTTTAAACTGTGGTGTTGAAAAAGACTCTTGAGAGTCCCTTGGACTGTAAGGAGATCCAACCAGTCAATCCTAAAGGAAATCAGTCCTGAATATTCATTGGAAAGACTGATGTTGAAGCTGAAACTCCCAATACTTCGGCCACCTGATGTAAAAAACTGACTCACTGGAAAATACCTTGTTTCTGGGAAAGATTGAAAGCAGGAGGAGAAGGGAATGACAGAGGATGAGATGGCATCGCTGACTCAATGGACATGAGTTTATGCAAGCTCCGGGAGTTGGTGATGGACAGGGAAGCCTGGCTTGCTGCAGTCCATGCGGTCGCAAAGAGTCAGACATGCCTGAGCAACTGAATTGAACTGATGTGTAGAATGAATGACTATTGGAATGTGTGGCTTCATGTATATTTCAGCTCTGCACTTATTATAAACACATCCAGACATATCTGAAGATCATTGCTGGGTGCAATGGCTTGATGACATGAAGGTTGCAATGGCTTGATGACATGATAATGGCCAGTCCCAGAAATAAGCCTCAAGTCCGGGTTTTGATTTTTTTTTTTTAACCCAGATTCTAGACCCATAAAATGCTTAACTACAACAAATCTCAAATATGGGAAATTTGATAGTACTACTCTTCTCTCTTCTTCATCAGACCAATTATATTTTGTAGCTCTCAGCTGAATATCTTGTAGTGTTATGACAACTTTTTCTGCTCACTGCTTAATTTTGCTGCAATCATTATGAAATTTTTATTCCCTGCTGGCAAAAAGCACCTTGCATTCAGAAAGAAAAGGAACCGTCTTTTTCTCTTTTTTATTATTTCAAGATTTGTTTTTAGGATATAGGGCATGATATTTACACTTTTGGCAGAATAAACCTTACACTTAAGACCATATAGTAGAATGTGACTACATGACCCATCCAGGGCTGATAGGCATGGCTTACTCCTGGACACTTTGAGAGAGAAGCTGGAGACTGGCTGAACTGGAAAAAAACAGCAACTGCACCTCTAGGCATATTTTTCCTTATTTATATCCATAGAATTATACAATGGATTATAAAGAGTTTGTATGAAACTATAAAAGAAAGATGTGTATCCAAAATTCATCTTTTTTTTTAATACAAAAAGGTATTTACAATATAGATAGCTGCTAAAGAGCGTGATTAAAAAAAAAAAAGGTGTAGAGAAGAGAGACTATGAAAAGTGGTAAAAATTTAGAATATTCCCCCAAGAGAAAGAAAACTAGAAGATGTCTTTGTTTTTGTTCAGTCACTCAGTCGTGTTCAACTCTTGGAGACCCATGGACTGCAGCACACCAGGCTTCCCTGTCCTTCACAGTCTCCCAGAGCTTGCTCAAACTCATGTCCATTGAATCAGTGATGCCATCCAACCATCTCATCGTCTGTCATCCACTTCTCTTCATGCCTTCTATCTTTCCCAGGATTAGAGCCTTTTCCAGTGAGTCAACTCTTCGCATGAGGTGGCCAAAATATTGGAGTTTCAGCTTCAGCATCAGTCCTTCCAACTAATATTCAGGGTTGATTTCCTTTAGGATTGACTGCTTTGATCCACACCACAGTTTAAAAGCATCAATTCTTTGGTGCACAGCCTTCTTTATAGTCCATCTCTCACATCCTTCATGACTGCTGGAAAACCTATAGCTTTGACTATGTGGACCTTTGTCAGCAAAGTAATGTCTCTGCTTTTTAATAAGCTGTCTAGATTTTCATAGCTTTTCTTCCAAGGAGCAAGTGTCTTTTAATTTCATGGCTGCAGATACTGTCCACAGTGACTTTGGAGTCCAAGAAAATAAAAAGGCTTTCACTGTTTCCATTGTTTCTCTATCTATATGCCATGAAGTGTTGGGACCAGATGCCGTGATATTAGTTTTTTGAATGCTGAGTTTTAAGTCAGCTTTTTCACTTTCCTCTTTCAGTTTCATCCAGAGGCTCTTTAGTTCCTCTTTGCTTTTTGCCATAAGGGTGATGTCATCTGCATATCTGAGAAGATGCTTAGTCCAATTGAAATAAAGAATTGCCATACAGAATATTCAGATCTGTTGTTTTTTGTGTCTTCTAAAAACCAGAGTCAGTTAAGACTCATTGACATAAAAGTGACTGCAATAGCAAACAGGCTACTAAGAAAGATATTTGTATGACCATCTTAAAAGCTTCTTAAAATAAGAAGGAAGTTATTTTCAGCTCAGTACTCGGTATTTTGTGTTGCAAAATTATGCTTTCCCTCACTCTAAATACTGAGATTTCCAGAATTGGGCTACTTTGTTTCCTCTGTAGCAGAGATTCTTAAAGGATTAGGAAAGAGCTATCACCCCTAGACTTGTGCGTCCTCCACCCTCAGAAATGCCAACAACCTACCAAGTGTTGAGAAAAATGTGGCAACCAGCTTGAACATCACTAGTATGTCCCCACTTACTACTTTCAGCCATTATTATAAATGCCTACCTGAGTATCTTCATATCTGTTTCAGTTCTGTGTTTCTGCAATGCTATAATAAATAAGAATATATTGATTCCCCGTTTGAGATGGGAAACTAACATGCTTTTTAAAGAAACTACTTCTTTGTGGTAGATAAAAGAATAAACACATGAGAGACAATAGAGATATATAAGGATAAAGAGAAAATAGGAAAAAAGATGAATTTCAAGTTAAAAATTTGAAGCAGGACTCTGAAAATAAAGAGCTGTTTACAATTACCTACATAAGGAATTACTTTGCCAACAAAGGTCCATCTAGTCAAGGCTATGGTTTTTCCAGTGGTCATGTATGGATGTGAGAGTTGGACTGTGAAGAAAGCTGAGTGCCAAAGAATTGATACTTTTGAACTGTACTGTTGAAGAAGACTCCTGAGAGTCCCTTGGACTGCAGGGAGATCCAACCAGTCCATTCTGAAGGAGATCAGCCCTGGGATTTCTTTGGAGGAAATGATGCTAAAGCTGAAACTCCAGTACTTTGGCCACCTCATGTGAAGAGTTGACTCATTGGAAAAGACTGATGCTGGGAGGCATTGGGGGCAGGACGAGAAGGGGACAACAAAGGATGAGATGGCTGGATGGCATCACGGACTCAATGGACGTGAGTCTGAGTGAACTCCGGGAGTTGGTGATGG